>PVIY010021105.1:0-42950 GCA_004026745.1 Myrmecophaga tridactyla
CTTAGGAAACTAAATATCGAGTTGCCCTATGACCCAGCAATAGCACTACTTGGTATATACCCAGAAGAGCTGAGAGCAATGACACAAACAAACATTTGCGCACCAATGTTCCTAGCAGCATTATTCACAATCGCCAAAAGATGGAAACAAACCAAATGCCTATCAACAGACAAGTGGATCAACAAAATGTGGTATATACATACGACAGAATATTATGCAGCAGTAAGACAAAATAATATCCTGAAGCACATGTCAAAAATAAGCCTTGAGGACATAATGCTGAGTGAAATAAGCCAAATACCAAAGGATAGGTACTGTATGATTCCACTTTTATGACCAGCATAAAGGTATAATCAGGGACTTATAATACAGAATATAGGGGACTTAGAGATACATAGAAGCTAGAGATGGGTGAACCATTAGCTAATGACATTGAACTCCAATGTAAGGGAATAGACAGGAGTGAAAGTGGTTCTCTAGTGGGTCTATAAATAATACTACCATACTGAAGATGAACAAGATTGACGGAGATTGTATAGACTTATGTGTCCCACTTATTAACTCTAGAAATATGAATTAGTTCTTGCAAGAACTACTTCAAAGATACGATTCTTATACAAAGAGTGTTTAAGTCCAGGGTACAGGGGGAAAACCGCTATTGCATGTCATGGGCTATGTTCAAAAGGAAACCATCAGCACTACCATAACTACAGCAGGGGTAAATAATGGGGGAGGGACAAGAGTTAAGAGGATGTTAAGATTTCCTGTTTGGCGAGGGTGTGTTTACTGGTTTGCTTTCTCTTGGGCACAACAAAATTATCTAAAATTGAGAATGTTGATGGACTGTGGACTGTGGGCACTATACATGATGCCTGATGAATGCAGGTGGCTGAAGGATGCACTGATGGAGAAGTAGATTGGCGAATGATGGTGTATACTTATGAACGAAGATTGTGCTGCTACAAAAAGGAACAAAGTCATGAGGCATGCAACAATGTGAATGAACATGTGGGACATTTGGTGAGACAAAATAAGCCAAAAACAAAGGAACAACAATGGCATGGTCACCTTTAGAAAAAGCTTATAAGGAAACAAGGGCCTAGATTGTAAGCTTTTAGAACAGACACATTAAGTCTGGAGTGCTGATTATTATTTCTGCATTTGAGAGGCTGTTTTATATCTATAATCTGATATTTAGTAATAAGAATGAAGCCAATCAGGCTGGTGTTAAAGTATTTCAGAACATAGGGGTAAGGAAGACAGTGTCTATATTTTAGAACCACACATACTCTTTGAGAACACTGGAAGAAAGGTTCATTTGGTCTGGAACTGAAATTTTCTGCAGTGCATAATCTAATTCAACCTATCTATATAGTTCATTTGAACAACTGAAACACAGAGAGCACAGAATAAGAGGTCCTTTAACCCTACATATATATATAATTGTAATGCCTGGATACATCCTAGAGTATATTAAGCAGATAATCAAAAAATATTGGCAAAGTCCCCTGAGGGAAGGGAGAAAGAATATGGAAATATTAAACCTTACCATCAGGGAATCCCCTGATAGTGTGTCAAACTTTAGGAACACCCAAATCAAAAGGCCATACCCTAGATCCTGAGGCTTACTCTTGTGAAGCTTATGTAAGTAGCAGAGAAGCTTAGACTACCTATAGGCATGCCTAAGAGTTACTTCTGGGGGACTTATTTTGTTTCTCAGATGTGGCCTCATTCTCTCTAAGCCCCATTCTGCAAGTGAAATCATTGTTCTCCCCCCTATATGGTTCATGACATCCAGGGGTGAAAGTCTCCCTGGCGATGCAGGAGAAGACTCCCAGGAATGAACCTGGCACTGACACCGTGAGATCAACAATTCTATCCTGATCAAAAGGGGGAAAAGAAGTATAATTAATAAAGTATCAGTGGCAGAGAGGGTTCAAATAGAGTTGAGGGGCTCTAAACACAAGCTTCAGTTAGACCTTATTACCTATCATAACCGACCAACCACCCCCCCCAACCGAGACCACTCCAGCCAATCCTAAAGAACACCTAGGATAATATATAAGATTTCATAAGGGATCCATGCACTAGAGTGACTTTCCAGAAACCTATGGCCTCCAGATGGGTCCCTAGTCCAGGTAAGTCCTGAAACCTAGCCCAGCCTCTCCAGAACATCAGATAGTTCCGTTTCCCTACCACATATTAATAACAGACCCTTCCAATATGAAAAATTTAGAATTGTCATAACCCAAACACCCCTAAAGAGAGGGACAGAAAGATCAAAGGTGATGGACTTATACAGGGAAGACAGGATTTAACAAATGAATATGAATGCTGAATCATTAAATTGATAGCTCTTTTAGTCTCCAGTATTTTAGAGTAGCTAGAAGCAAAAACCTAAAACTGTGGAATTGTAATGCAGAATAAACTCTGACATATATTCTACAACTAATTGTGGTGCTGTTCACTGAAATTTATAGCTTTGTTGTATATATGTAATTTTTCACAAAAAAAAAGAAGGAAAAAAGTCGATCGTGATGGTAAAAAATACTTAAGCCCTCTAGCCTCCTATATTCTGGAGCAGCTAGAAGGAAAAACACGAGAGGATCGTATGGTAGCCCATGGCAAACTCTGGGATCTCTTCTGTAACTACTTGTTGAAAAGCACTTTGAAAACTATTGTTTTTTTTATTTCTTTGCTTTTTATATATTATACTATACCATTTAAAAAGTTAAAAATAAAAAGTAAAAAGTAAAAAAAGTTTCAATGACAGGAAAGAAAAGTTTCAATGACAAGATGTATGTGCATATCATATAAACAAATAGGAAAAAAGGAAAGATGCATCACATTAGAAATGTAAACTGTGTGAGTGCTACTGACAAGTGTGTAGAAAGTACAAATGAAAAGGTAGTAGAACAGAAGAAGAAAAAAAGATACATTTGACTGGCAACATTATATAGTTTAAAATTAAGAGCATTTAGGGAAAACGCTTTTAACAATAATCTTATTTTTCAAAAGCTCTATCAAATTAGTAGTGACTAACTCTAAGTCTGATGTTTTGCTGAGTCATAAATGATTATTAAGATCACCTTGACCTTTATGTGTCCCTTGTATCAATCTCCCAAAGAAAATAAGAAGCTAAGAACAGAAGAAATTTCAATTTATTCCCTTATTCTTTTGCTACTAATAATTTTTAAATACTAAAAATCCAAAGCAGATTAAATATGTAATTGTATATATATTGTGCACAGCTCCCAAATGATTATGGCTTTATGTCAAATTTTATCTGCGATCTAAACCCAGACAATGAGGAGTCTTAAATAACATTAAGTGAAAACAACATCTGTTAGAGAATGCATGCTTCAACTTTAACTTATAGTCAGTTACAACTTTTCATGATATCTTAGTAGTTTTGGATTAGATGAGTGCTCAAAGAACATTTAACCTGGTGTCCCCTAATAGGTGATCATGCATTCCCTGAACCATCTGAGTAACAGTGAACTCACTACCTAACTAGCCACCAAGCAGCCTCCTCTACTGTGAATATCTCTAATCATGACACCCGCACTTCCTAATGGTGTGCTGAACTCTGCTTTCTCACAGCTTCTACCCCCTTGTCTTCGCTTCATTTCATGAAGTGCCACAGAATGAATCCAATTCCGTTCATATTTTCAGTGTCATTCTATTTTCCCAGTTTATTAAAGTGTTTTTGAATCCACTTATCATTGTGCTTCAATTTCCCATTCACCTCTTTCCATCTTCACCAACAAACCCCAGTCAATGCGCCATCATCTCTCAGGGGACACCTGAAACTGCCTCCTCCTTGCACCCTCGTTCCCTTCCAGTCTATTCCCCATGAAGCGTACCCAGCATGATCTTTGTTAAAGATCACTATGTTTTAGCCTGCTAAAAAAACTTCCAATACTTTCTTCAGTACTCAAGACAAAAATTTAAAAATCACAGCACAGCCTATAGAATCTAGATGATTTGGCTTTTCTTCCCTCCAGCCCCAAATCACTTGCTGTGTATTCTCTTCCCTACTTAATATACTACATCTCCACTTGCTTTCAGTTCCTCAGATTATCAAAAAAGCACTCACAGATGCTGCTCCCTCTTCCTGGAATGCTTTCTCCACCCTTTATTCTTTGAAAATCACTCATTGTTCAAGTCTCACCTTTATGTATCTGCCTGAGAAATTTTTTCCTTTACCATTCTATATTGCATTTACTGTAATTTGTTTTAGACCTTTAATTCCATAAATAATAATATTATTTATAACAAAGCTAATGTTTATTGAAGGCTTACTATGTACTCCATAGTAATTGTGTCAGAAGCTGTATCTTAACTAAGCTTCAAAACACGTCCATAAATTGCCACCACTAGTCACAAATCACAGATGAGGAAATTGGGGCTTAGGAAGGGTAAGTACCATTCCTAAATTCACAAAGCAGGACAGTGGAAGAGGAGGGATTAGAATCCAGTTCATTCCAAAAGTTACAGATACTCTTAACCGCTGCAGTGCAATGTTGATATCTGACTTCTCTACTAAACAGTAAGCCCAAGATACCTATAGTCAGGGACTATGTCAGAAGCCAATTATGGTCCTGCTTGTCCAGCTTCATCAAATTAGAACAATGTCTCTTTATCATTTTTAACCTCCTCTGTTCTTTGTAGCATTCAGGTACCCATGAAATGGAGCAAATTAAATGTGTAAATATGATACTTTTGTCTTGACATCTCTAGAGACTCGAATTTTTAAGGCACTTTTCAAAAAAAACAAATGACAGAGAAAACGAACAAATCTGAAGAGATAAGCAATTTAAATAAATTTGTCTGGATTAAATAGCAATGGAACATGAGGAATTCAGATAATTTAGAGAGGAGTTTCAGCTCATTTCCCAAAATATTAACAATGATAATTGCTAACTTTGCTCAAATATTCCATTTCCCAAGCCCTATGTTACATGCTTTGCATACAATAATTTGTATGATCATCACAACAGTCTGAAAAGGTAGCTGTTATTACCATTACCACTTTCACAGAAGAGGAAACAGAGATGGAGAAAGAACGGTCAAATAGCTTTCCAGAGTCTGCAGTTAGTAGGACTCAGCCCCAGGTGGGCCTCTCTCCATAGCCTGAGGCTCTTAGCTATTTAGCTATAATTGCCCTTGGGCATCAAGACTTAGAACCACAAGCAGCATTGTGTTGAACAAGGAAAGATTTAAGACATAAATCTACAAGCATGTGAGGAGAACTTATTAGATAAAATAATGGGCTAGAAGGAGAAACCAAAGGGAAGGGACATAGCCTCATACTATGTCTATTGTAAGTGCCAGGATAGACACCAAATTACATCTTAAGGGAACTGGGTTGGGAAAGAAGTTAATGGTGGCTAAAGATTTTTTCTGGGGTGACTCTAGGAATTCTACAATTCAACATCATGAGGATTTGGATCAGCTTGACGGGGCAGAGAAGCAATCCTGGGACAACTTAAGTACACAAGAAGATCCAGAAATAACAATCAGTCAGATAAATGAGAATCATTTATTCGTACAACCAATATTTATTAAGGGATTTCTTTGTGTCAGTGACTTCTCTGGACACTGATCAGCTATATACTAAACTAACAAAGTCTCTGCCCTTGCAGAATTTACATTCTGGTGGGGAAGAGACAGATGATAAGCAAACAAGTATGTGTGTATATGCATTATATCTCTGGGGTGATGGGTGCTACAAGCTTTATAAAACATGGCAAGGGGGCAGAGTATTTAGAAGGAGTGGGGCACCAAGGTGGGTTGCTTGATAAAGACACATTCCAGCAGAGACCAAAAGAAGTGAGAACCTGCACCCTGCATGTATCCAAGAAAAGGGCACAGTAAGGGAAAAGGTCTAGAGCAAGGGTAAGACCAGGAGGGAGCAAGCTCCATGTGGCTAGAGTGCAGGATGGAGGGGGAAAGTGGAAGGGGTGGGGTAGAAGATCGGCAGCACTCAAGTTCTGTGGGGCCAGGAGAGACTGCATCAGAATAATGACTTTCATTAAACTCTTATCATACTGATAACCGGAGCACTTCTGATTTTCTTTGAAAAATTATCCTAAAACCCAACATTACCAATTTAAAAATAGAAATGAAAGATTGCTTGCAAATTAAGCATTTAACATAGCCCTTTTCAGTTTTATGTGTTCTTGTCCAGCCTTTTTCCATGTCCATGCATATTTTTACAGTTTCAGTCATACTTACAAACAGTTTTACATCCTAGCTTTTATTATGCTTCATATCAAATGCATTTTATGGGTTGATACAAAGCCTTCTGAATAATCATAATAGTAGACACGTAATATTTCAAATGAATGCACTTCCTCTTGGACACTTTGGTTGCTTCCAAATTGTCACGGTTACCAAATGATGCACAAACATTTTTCTAGGTTTGGATTATTTGGGGGCCCTTCTTCATGAATTTTTGTAATCATGAGGTATTTCTTTGTGATCCCTACACACACACACACACACACACACACACACACACAAAGTGGTGAGACCACTTACCTGCTGATGGTATCTGTCACTTTTTCAGAGTAGATCCCTTCTGGTACTGGTTCATATACTGCCTCCACTATCTGCAAAACAAACAGACTGGAATGATGGAAGTAAAATGAGCCATTCATATCTGTGAGCAGTAACACTTGGCCATAGCATGAGAGTTATTATTATTAATTAAGCAATATAAATTCATGAACAAATTTTATTCAGAAACCAAAACATTCTACTAAATAAAAAAATTAGCATTGATTAAACAGTTCTTGAACATATTATATTATCCAAGCTGAGTTAAAGTTAAACTCAAATTCATAATAAATGATGTGTGGAATAATATTATATGTGGGACTGTGGCCAGCCAAATCTGCAACTAAAAATAAAAGCCCCCCAAAAGTAATTTTATATATTTATTTTCATAATTCTCTATGAAAAATTTTGAGAAACATGCCATAGTACATGAACTATATTAGAAGAAAAGGGGGGAATAAACTGCTTTATGGGTTAGCAAAAGAATGCCTGCTTTTAATGGACATTTTTATAAAAATTTCAAATGTTCTGTTTAAGAAGAAAAGGAATGGCATTTTTAGCAGCATAGACCATTTTGTTCCCCAACGTTGCTTACTTTAGTAGCTAGGGAGAGCATGTTGGTGCTGTAGAAGGGAGGATTCAGAGTTGCCATCTGATAAAGGATGCAGCCTGCTGCCCAGACATCAGCCTTCTCTCCATACGGCTCACTCTTCAGTACCTCAGGGCTGAATTAAAATAAGGACATTAATAAGTACTGAGAAATGGAGAATAAGTCAGTCCAGAAAACAGATCCAGTTTTCAACCTGTGGTCTAAAGATGGGGCGGTGGGGGGGGGGAGGGAGTACTTGAAATTCTTGAATCACTATTTCAGGTAAACATATTTAAAAAGTATCTTTGAAATCACCCAACCTCCGATGACTCAAGAAGCACAATCAATTATTCCAGGTTAAGTGCTAAATATCAATGAGCCATATAAACACTGCCTATCATGTGTCTAAGGGAGTTATTTTGATTTCCAGAAACAACTCCCCTGTGGTTGATGGAATTGTTGTTCACTCCAAGTTTTACTGCTCTGGAGTTTTTATACATTCCCATCCTTGCTGTGGTCTCATGGTGGGTTGTGTTCATCTCCAACCCCTGCCTTTGGTTTTTCCTATGTCTACATGCTTGGGTTGACAGAATCTGGAAGAGACAGCGCACTATATCAGAGTCTCAGTCTTACGAGGTATTAAGTTAACTCCCAGGGATGAACCTGGCTCTGCCATCATGAAATTAAGAACATCTTCTTGACCAAAAAGGAAAAAAGAAATGTAAAAAAAAAAGCAAGGTTTCAGTGGCTGAGAGATTTCAAATAGAGCATAGAGGTCACTCAAAAGGTTACGCTATGCAAGCTCCAGCCAGATATTACAAGTTGCCATGGTATGCCAAGCCCCAACCAACAGTACTCCTGAAAACCCTAAGGAAAACCAGGGCTCTGTCTAAGACTTTATAAAAATTTTACATATTTAGTTTATTTTTCAGAAACCTAAAATCTCCAGATTGTTCTTACACCAGATAAGCCCTGAAACTTAGAGGTACCAGTCTCTCCAAGTACATCAACCAGTTGCATCCCCCTACCCCACAATATCAACACCCTTTTTCAACATGAAGAAGTGGGAATGGTCATTGCCCAAATATCCCTGAAGATTGAGATAATGATCAAATGAAAAGGACTTGTGGCAGAGAGGTTAAGATTTAGCAATTGATTGTCACTGCTGAAACGTGATGTTTCTTTTTGGGTTTTAATGTAATGGAACAGCTAGAGGGAAATACCTGAAATTTTGGAACTGCAACCTATGTCATACTTTCAAATTTGCTCTGTAATTATTTGTTAAACTGAACTTCAAAATCTATCACTTTTCTGTAAATTTTATGTTTCACAATAAAAAGTGTTTTAAAAAAAAAAAGCAGATTGAGTGCTTCTATCTGTTCCTCTGGGAGCTTCTGCCCACTTTCATGAGAAGAACATGTCCCAGATAACTACTGCCCTCCAGTCTGGGCCCAGAATAAGATACGTGGAGCAGATCTGCCCCAAATCTACCCCAATAAACCCATAGACCTGCAGTCTGAAGGAGATCCAGACCAGATGATCAGACTGTGAACGTGAGAATAAATGTTTATTCTTGAATGCCACTGAGATTATACGGTTATTGGTAAGACAGCAATACTATGGCAAAAACTGACTCATACTGTCTCCCCACCCCATTTGCTATTCAACTTTAGCTTATAAATTAGAGGAAAAGTATATTTACATATGTATATATGTCATGCAAGAGATGACAGTATCTACCATGTTCACCTCTTTTGAAATTGCATTTGCAAACTTAACGAGGATGCGGTTAGCCTTCAAATGAAATTAAGCTGTCAGGGTTTATCATTCTTTTATTTATGTTATTATTTTATTTTATTTAGCTCCTTTGGATATTTTATACATGCTCACATACATAGACAAACACACACCAAATTAAGTAGTGTGATCATTCAGTTCAATAACATATACTTAGCACTGTGCTTGGCCCTCTGCATTACTGGAGTGATAAATAAAAGTCAGATTTGGCAGTGGATAAAGATTTAAAGGAACTGATAAATCAATATCAAAACAATCAGGATGGGTAAAAATCTGTTTTGACTGTTAAAAACAATCGAGTAGTTTCTGTTCTGTGAGATTAATGAGAAGAATTACTGGCTTAAGATTTATATTATGTATCACAGAGAAAAGTATGATTTCTAGATCTCTCAGTTAAGTATCTTCATATTTGGTGAGTATTTTTTGGTTCAATATATAGGAACAAGGAATTTGGTATGAAATGTCTAGGACTCTGCTCACTCTGACAGTACAAAAAGTGTACCCAGATCTAACTGCTCAAGTTAACAAAATATAATGTCCCATATAGAACAAGTATATTTGGCTCCTCACAGATACATTTCTCATGTTTTAATCTACTATGAATCCATACGATTTGCTTCATATTTCCAAAAGTTCATGAAGCAGATGCTGTCAGTGCTCCACCCATATCCCCTCAGATCCCACTTCCATTTCCCATTCCTGATATGCTTCCACTCCCAGCAGCCAGCCTCAGCATTCCTCTTGAGAACAGTTTTCAGGCTGTTAGAGCACATTTTGTTTTTTTGGCAAAGAGGACTGAAGATCCTGGGAATTTACCTCCTCACTCTTAACCAATAGCTGATGGATATGGAGGTATAAATACCTGACACCCTTACCCCTATCGGAGACACCTCTGAGGTGAAATCCACACTGCTCCCAGCTCTCCCTTCCAAAGTTGAGCCAAACACCTGCTCTGGAACTTGGCTTGGCATTTCCTGTTAACTTAGCCTCCTTCCCTTCTCTGTACCTTATTTCCACTCTTCTACTGTTTTTTCCTGAAAACAATGCCTAATAAATGACTCTCAATCACCATCTAAGGGTCTTATTCTGGGAAACTCAGTCAAACACATTTTTTAGTCTTTTTATGTGTCTGCCTACATATATATGTGTTTTCTATATCTATACATATATACACACAGAGGCAAATATGTTATACCATAGGGAATTTTAAACACCTATAATCAATACAAGGTCAATAATTCAGAATGATTAAGGAGCTGTTGCCATAGGGCTTTGTTATTCATGACAAACTTACAGACCAATGGAACTGAATTGAGAATTCAGAAATAACTCACACATCGATGGTTAATTGATTTTGACAAGGGTGTCATGTTCACTTAATGGGGAAAGAATAGTCTCTTCAACAAATGATACTGGGAAAACAGGATATCCGTACATAAAAGAATTAAATTGAATCCCTACCTCACACCATACACAAAAATTAACTCTAGGGGAGCATGGGTAGTTCACTGGTAAAATTCTCATCTGCTACGCAAGAAACCCGGGTTTGATTTACACACACACCCCCCAAAAAAACACGTTTTGAACAAAATTTCCTATGGTATAACATATTTGCCTCTGTGTGTGTATAGGTATAGATATAGAAAACACATATATATGTAGGCAGACACATAAAAAAAGTTAACTCCAAATGTATCAGCAATCTAAATATAAGAGCAAATACTATAAAACTCTTATAAAAAAAACACAGGGAAGTACCTCCAGGAACTTGTATTAGGCAATGCACTCTTAGACTTTATACCAAAAGAATGAGCAAAAAATAAAAAATAGATAAATGGAGCTTCATCAAAATAAAAGGTTTTGTACATTAAAGGACATTATAAGAAAAGTGAAAAGACAACTCATATAATGGGGGAAAACATTTTTTTACTAAAGAGACAATTACAAACACTATACATGATTCTAGAGTAGATATAATAATGGAGTTCTCTGTATAATTTTTATTTGCAACTTTCTCGGAAGTTTGCAACTGTTTCAAAATTAGTTTGTTAAAAATGTTTTGTGTGTAGACAAATATATTTTTCTTTCCTAAACTAGTAACAGAGTCATTTTTGTTAAAATTTTAACAAAGTTAATGCTCATGTTATCAGCACATATCCTAAAACTGAAATGACACAGAGAAGACAAGCACTGCCCCTCCAATGGGATGACAGGCAATTCATGAAGCTTTCTGTATTTTTAGGTCTGCAAGATGAAATGCAAAAGGAACTGCCCTTTTAACCCAGTGACCAGGATATTTTACTTTAGCTGCAGTGCCATAAAGTTACATGTTAGACAAGCTTATGTTATCTATCTTGTTATTAAATATCTTTCACAAACAAATTTTAATGATTTTATAATTTTCTATGGATGTATTTAACCTAATAGCACCCTATTGTTGAGCATATGTTTTAAATTTTCTGCTATTTTAATATCACCTAAGTAATAAATTTTTGAAAGCCTCACTATTTCCTTAGAATAAATTTCTGTGAATAGAATTATTGGATCAATTGGGCTTTTCATGCTTTAGAAACAGCTTTGCTAAAATACTCCCTGAGTAAAGTTAAGTTTGTACTCTGTAGTAGGTGAAAAAGGAATAAATTGCAGGTAAGGAAGTGAAAGAGTTGCAAGTATAAAATAGAAAATACATGAGACAGAGGGAGCAGAGGGAAGAAGATGCCTGAGCATCATCCCTAGGGAGCTAGGGTTATCAGAGATTTTCAGGCTGACCATATATTTTTCATGCTACTGAAAACTGCTAATGCAGAAATCCCCATCCTAAACCCTCTGGTGTCCTCTTACTCTCATCCAAATTACTGTTTCTCCTGTGTTTCCACAAAAATGTTTTTATATAATTGGTATCACCTGCATTCGTTGAAGGTGTAATTGTGTGTCACTAAGCTGTGTATTTTGTGGCTTAGCAGTTGCCTACAGAGTGTAAAATAAATCTTAAGGCAAAAAAAAAAAAAAAAAAGGATCCAATGTTTTCACATCACCTGCTGTTTCATATTCGTCCATAATACCATCCACCATTTTCACACATGGATGAGCCACAGTTAAAGTTAACCTTCCAAAGGCTAGTAATTTCCACAGAGGATAAAATTACAATATTTGGTAGGTAGGATTTCTTGAAAACTAGCATATGTATATCACTATTGAGCAGAAAGATTTTAGGGGCTAAGGGCCGATTCATCTGTCCAAGGGAATGTGAAATTGGAGAAGAAATTAAAACTTTGAGAGAAATTGAAAACTAGCATTGAAATAGAATCTAATTGATGATATAATGATATAGCATCTTGGAAGTGGTGTTTGGAGACATCATAAAAGAAAATATTCTCTTAAATGTTAGAAAATACTAATAAAAGAATCTTAAGGAGTTTGGGGCATAGTGAGGGCTAAATGTTTGGAAACAAGTTTCTTTCATTGAAGTAATTCATGAAATAATATTTGCTTCACTGGGTAGAGATAGAAAAGAGATTTTTATATCCCACAGCAATGTATTAATCTAAGTCTATTAAAAAGTACATTTAGTTTTCAGGTACTGGCTATCAAACTTTCATCTCTCTAGACTGCCTTAAAAAAAGGAAAGAGAACTAATTAGTAAACTGAAAAACAAAAATGTAAATTTAAAGACAATATAAACCATCTGATCAGGGATCACATGACACACTATTTTACCTAATCAAGAATGCAAAAGCCCATCTGAGTTCATGAAGATAAAAATCTAACCTGAGGGAACATAATTAAATCTATATGTCAATAACTATTATTTATTTAGACCGAAAAGTAATTGTGGATCTATCTTGAGATTATTCTCTGCAGAACATTAAATGTTCTTTAGCAACATCAGATGGGTAAAAGCATGTGTATGTATGCTGCCTACGTGTTTGTGTGCATGTTGGCATGTGTTTATCTATGGGTGCTAGAGATGGGTTAAATGTTGCAGAGAAATGGTTCAAGAAACAATCACTGTTTTACTGGGCCTGGAGATTATAAAGGAGACTTGAAACCGTCAGATTGTTCCAATGCCAGAGAAGCTGTGAAATTCAGAGATGCTGGAATCTCCATGAATAACAACTGGTTTCATCATTTCATCCCTTTGCCCCTTAACTACAACACTCCTTTTCAGCCTTGAAGCAGTTATTCATTGCTCAGATATTCCTCAAGATTGAGAGATAATTATCAAATGAGAGGGAGGAATTGTATTCAAGAAATCAGGATCTTAGGGACAATTTTGATTACTGAATCGTTACATAAATATTCCTTTTTGCTCTCTGGCATATTGGAGTAGACAGAGGAAAATGCCTGAAACCTCTGAATTATAATCCAGCTGCCTTGATCTCTGATAATGGGTGTATAGCCCTTATCTTCTGCCTCTGTGATTGTAAAAACCCTTTGACCCTGTGACTAACCTTCATTTGTACCCAGTTATCCAGTTTTTCAACTTTAGAGTCTTGTAATTGCTAAAGATAGCCCTTAATGTTTATTAATGAAGGGTCTTGGGTCAGCCCAGAACTAACCCACCCCAAATCTAAAGTTATCTTGATGACTGAAACTGGATCTAACCAAAGCAGACCTACCTGACATGCATAGTAGTTTAGACTTTAATTTACAAGTCATCTATACCTCATTCCATCATTTTCTTTCTTACATTCTATGACTAAGCATGCAATCAATCTGTGCCTGTTCAATAATTAGATCACTTTAAATACATTATCTGGGGCCACTGTGTTCATTATCCTAAACCCTATCTTCTCTCTAACAAAACTACCTAAATTACTGTAGTTTGGGGAGACAGATTTTGGGCTCCTAGGCTATCTGCTGTCCTACTATGTGTCTAGTAATAAATTCTTTCTCTCTTTGAAAAAAAAAAAGAAAGAATCACTGTAGTGGGATGGGTGTTGATGAGAATTAATGGGGAAAAGGGAACCTGGGAGAACCAAGGGATAATAAGAGCCTCAGTATATTTTCTGGAAACAGTGAGCAACATGATATGCATATACTCTGTGGTATGAGCAGAATTCATCAGAAAGGAACCTAAGCAGAACAATGAATGCAGACTAAAGATCTGTTCACATATTGATCTTTTGTTCTGAAGACTTATTTACTAGAGGTAGACAAAGGTATTGTTAGAATATGGTCTGGTCTCACTAGAGCCACAGAAGGTAAAGGATGTCCTCATCAGCACCATGGTGTTTTCTGCCATGGGAGAGTGAAGTGTCTGAGCTGGTGGAAAAACCTGAGGGGAGGTCACTGTGGCTGTCTAGGTAGGTGGGGTGAACCTCAAGTAAGGTGGTGGCCAAGGAAAGGCAGACAAGAGGGAATCCGTGCAGCTCCTAGATGGACTAGATGTTGGGAAGGAGGATAAGAAGAGGGGAAGACCCCATATCCTCTAGGCTCCCAAGTGTTTGGCTTGGGTGACTGCAGGGAATATCAATGCCATTAACATAAATATAAGGGGAGCAGGTATGAGGGGAGAAACTAGATTAACTTGAGATATATTAATCCATGACTGCTGAGATTGGCAGTTGAGGATATCTGAAAGGTAACACCATTCTGGATGTCAACAGTCTCTTAAAGCCTTATCCTTAAAGGCTCTGTCCATAGCCTGGTATCAAGAAAATGTGCTCAGCTCACAGATGATCTCTACCTTTAGGCAGATAGTTTTAAAAAGCTGGTATCTAAACAACTCTGCTTGTTCTAAACACAAACTCATCACAGAGGGGAAAAGGTCATGAAAGGACACATTCAACAATCATGGAATAATATATTATCCCACTGAAAGAAACTGGTCATCAGGGCCCTAGTGAAATCAATGATTAAAAGTTCCTTTAAATATAAACAGCATATTAAAGTACAAAATACACATGAATATATGAAATGTTAAATCCAGTCCCAATTTTTACAACAATGGGCATATCTTATCTGTAAACACTTTAATTAAATAACAAACTGGCCTAAGAGCCATCAAAATAGTTTTATTAATCCCATAGGTAAAGGTGGGCCATGATTGGTCTCTAGATGCCAAACCGTCCCATTAGGTCACCTATGTACTGTAGGTTGGTTTAAACAGATGCATGATTCAGACCCTTAAGTAACAATTTATGAACTAAAATGGTAAGTCACTTTGGTTGAAAGAATAATTAATATGCTTTTCCTGAATGAGTGGTAGATGACTATTAAAACTAAAATAGGCCCATATTTCATGGATTAATGTAATACTTAAGCCAGGAAAGCATTTTATATATAATATATATAAAGCTCAAGAAGGTAAAAAGCAGAATACATTGACATTGTCTCATGCAAACCCAGATCTGTGATTGCTGGTGTGGCTGTCAACCTGCCTTTAATTGAGTTGTTGCTTTAACTGGAAATGAAGAATCAAGTCATACTCAATTTTCTTCCCTTTACTAGGATCAATGGACATTGTCCAGATGACACAATTGATTTCAGATCATTTTATGTGACAACACAATTTATTTAGAATCTGTTCAAGAGATAATACATGCACAAGTGCTATGAAAGATACTAAATGCTACACAAAGTGGCATTATTATTATAGAGAGAGAGACTTGTCAGCTTTCATGGGGGTTGTGACAATGAATGGGTTAGAAAAAACAGGCAGTACAATGACAAGGTAGTAAAGATAGGACTATCACATCACTGAATTATGAGGAGGTCTGAGCGAACTTCCAAACAAATATTTGACTTTGGCCTATTTGAATCAGTCAGATAGACCAAGGATTTTTACTACCCTAGGTGGAAAAAAGTTGGTAATGAACACAGCAGTCTCACACTATTTTTACCTTCCAACAGGTCCAATTTCAGAAAAGTATGTGTGGTCTCAAATATGTGTGGTCTCAAAACACTCCTTCATCCTGTCCCACCCATCTCAATTTCTACCTTTTCTCTGTCTGTCCCTTCATAACAACTCCCTCCTGGTATTTTCACTCCTTTCATCTCCAACCAATACCACCCTTTAACACCTGCATAAAGTTCTCTACCTACTGGGTGAAACATTCCCTTACCAAGTCAGCCCCTACAGATGGCCTGTCACCAAATTCTAAAAGCACCTACAATCTGTATCTTTCCTTAGATAATCATTCTTTCATTTGTTTAACAGATGTTTATTGAACACCTACTATGTGCCAGGCACTGCTATAGTTATTAGAAATACAGCAGTGGACAAAACACACAAAAATTCCTGGTCTCATAGAGACAATTAATATGTAAGTAAATAAATGAATAAAGTTCACTAGGTGCTATGAAAAACATAGACCAGTTAAAAATAAAGTTGATGTCATGAATTGGCACTTAATGTTCTGTGGTCTCAAATGTCAATGAAACCCATTTGACAATCTGGGTTTCAATCTCCTCACCTCTATAGTAAGGAGAGATGATCATATCCATCAAATAAGAATTAAAAACATCCTAAAGAGAAATATATACACAGTTCTAAAATAAAGATTATGACTTAAACATTGAGGATTGAGTCAACATTTTGTTGGAAATTAGATTGCATTCTTACTAAAAAGCAAATTTGTGAACATATAAACAATTTTTGATGATACATTACTTTTATACATTAAAAGCTATTTTTTAAAAAAGCTATTTTTGTTTGAGATTTTTTTAAAAAGTAAAGTATTTTTATTAAAAGAGGACTAAGTCACTTTTAAGAAATGACTTTAACTGTAGATGTCTTAGACATTATCATATTGTAATTTCTCATAAATTGCTGGATGAATAAATCTTAAGTCTGTAATCTCATGTTCTACTGAAGAAGAAAAGAAAGACATTTCTCTGCATCTTTGAAATAGAAGTTCAATCACTGAATATATGAAAAACTTTCAGCCATAGGTTTTGACAGCTTTCTCATGATTGATTTCATTCTGTCTCTCTGGTCCCTATAAGGAAACCATATGCTAAAGCCAACTCAAACAAAGCTATCAACAAAAATCACAGACTTGGTGTGATTGGAAGCACACTAAGAATCCTCCTTCACCCAAAATGCCCTCATGGAGTCCAATGCTTGTTCTCCCAGAATCAGCAATGCATTCCTTTTATTAAACACTGCAGATATTCTCGGGAAGTAGCAAAGGAGAAAAATGGGGAGAAAAGATTGTAACAGAGAATCCAGAGCCAGAGTATGGTTGATGGTGACTATTGGTTGATGATGAGCTAAAGGGCAATGACCTGGTATAATACCGAGTCCAAGGCCACACATTCAGTGTCTTTCTAGTAATTTTCCTAAAATGAGAGTATGAGATGAAAAAGAGTAGGCACAACAAAAAAGGAAGAGTTATCAGAGAACAAGAGAGGAAGAATGGGGAAGCAAAGACTAAGTCACATTTTATTGAAACTGTTCCTTAATTTCTGAAACTCTGATATGACCAGAAGCTTTATTCCTTAGATTTTTACTTGCTGGCATTCTGGTTTGCCATAATTTATTATTGTCTCTGCTAAACTGACTAAAAATCAAGGTTTTAAAAAAAAAAAAGCAACTGTCCAAAATATGACTCCTAGGTTTTGGGGGTTAAACTTAAGAAATGAGTGTCACTTTTACTACCATTTAATCTACACTAAATTGAAAATTGTTTGCCAGTAAGCAAGGAGCTAAATGGTCCACCTCAACTTTCCTTCGCTTATTCTAGTCATTAAAATGCAAAGTATTCTAGAAGCATTTATCCTCAAAACTTTCCATATTCCTAAATACCTTTACCACTGAAATTAATCTTAACAATTTCTGAACATATATAAAAGTAATGCCTTCTCCTTTCTTTTACTATACCAGCTACAGATTTCAAACCAGAAAGAATTTAAAAACCTCATTCAATTCCAGATTTATTTGCTCCGTTTAGGTATTAACTGTTATCTCTGCAGTCCATGGAATGCCAGTTATATACGAAGAGAATAAATCAATTTAGCAATAACCTCATGTGGCTGAATGGAATGACACTTTGACATCGTAAGACTGTGGAAATCTAGATTATCTTCTTTGTGCTTTAGTTTCCTTTCTTATACAATAGGGAAATAACCTGTCCCAGTGTATTATAAGGATAACCAAATGAAATGCATTTTTGAAATATAAGGAATAGAATACATTATTTATTCAATTTCTGCTTCTTCCTTTTCCTCAGATGTTATCAGTTTAAGTGGAAGAAAGGGTGAAAGATAAACAGAAAAAGTGAATTAAGGATTGTGCTTTGATTTGTTTACCACATTAACTGATTTTAGAGATCGTCACCTTATTTTACAACATTGAAAAGGTAAACTGTTTAAAATTGAAATCTAGATTTCTTTTTAAAATTCCCTCTCCTTTCTCAAATTTATGAAAACATAAACTAAGAAGCTTTCTGAATGGGTTCATTTTCTGAAAAAGAAAAGAAGCAGGTACTAACCAGAAGATTATCCTTCCAAGTAAATAAAAACACTAAGAATTTCAGATAGGGTCATTACAAAGTCAATTACAACAGCAAGAAAAAATAAAAGTGACCAAGGGCACAACAAAATGAGAATCCCCAGTACTAATATAAAACAAAAGAAAAATTAAAGACAAGCTAACAAAAATGTATTTAGCACAATAATGGCCACTTGCTGTTGATGAACATTACAATCCAAAATAAAGATTCATGAATCTTAATATACCTGCACTAAATTGCATAAACAAAGCAGAAACTATTATAGATATAAAGAGCACTAAATTTAAAAACACACACACACAACAGAAGCAGAAGATTTTTTACATACCAATTAATCTTTGACATAAATAAGGATATAAAAGTCTGAATAATTTGTTAAAATAGTTTGATAAACATATATTGAGCTTCATTGGCTAAAAACAAAGAAAACATATTACCTTCAAGGAACCTATAAAACATGCATAAACTTAAGCAAATTTTAGGTGTGACAGACTATTACTTTGGTGACCACATAAGGACACAGTCACCTCACACATTGTCTCTGGGCTTTACCACACTACTGGCACTGGCCAATGGGACATTAGCAAGTGAGATGCCAGTAGATGCTTGATAAGTGCTTGTACCTGGAGGTTATATTTTTGGAATTCTCACTTACAACATTTTCTTTCAGATTCCAACCACCATATTCTAAGAATCCCAGCCTAGCCATGCAGAGAGAACACACAGAAGAAAACCAAGAATTCAGCCAATAGTCCCAGATGAGCTACCAGCCGACAGCTAGCAGCAACTGTCCTTTTTGGAAGGGATTCTTCCAACCTGTATTCTGCTGTGCCAGTCAATGAAAAATTTAGCAGAGATAAACTACCCTAACTTCAGGTGGCACTTAGCTCCAAGTTGCTAACCTACCTCTGGATATAAAGATAGGAGGATTTTATTTTTTCTTTGGCTGAACACAATTGGCAAAGTCAGGTGACTATTCAAATGACCAGGTAAATTTAGGATGAACTATGTATGATGAATGATGTTTTCAAGTCCTCTTACTTGAAGCCTAGAAAAAATATGTATGGATTGTACCTCTTTGGCTGTATAAGAGAATGAGATTTCTTTCTGGTTTGCAATCTCTTTAGCAGATTGTCTGTGATGCACATTCTGGTTTAATGCTTATTTAGCAACTTTTGTGGAGAGTTTTTCTGGGTTGTTAGGAGATTTTGGTTTAACTTTTATTTCCCCGCCACTTCTTAAGATCAGGAACAAGACAAGAATGTCCACTTTTATCACTTATAGTCAATATTATACTGGAGACTCTCTTCAGAGAAATTAGGTTGGAAAAGGAAACAAAAGACATCCAAACTGGATAGGAAGAAGTAAAACTATCTCTATTCACAAAATGCTATGCTCTTGCATATAAAACATCCTAAGAAATCCCCAAAATGCAAGTACAGCTAATGCATAAGTTCAGCAAAGTTGCAGGGCACAAGATCAATATACAAAAATCAATTACATGTCTATACGCTAGCATTGAACAATGCAAAATGGAATTAGGTAAACAATTCCATTTAAAATAGCATCAAAAAAGAAACAAAAGAGAATGAAATACTTAGGAATAAATTTATCAAAACAAATGCACAATTTATAAACTGAATACTACAAAACATCATTGAAAGAAGTTAAAGAAGACCTAAATAAATGGAAAGACATCTCACGTTCATGGATCGAAAGATACAATATTCTTAAAATGGCTGGATTTGTTTCCTATTGTTGCTGTAACAATTTACCACTAATTTAGTGGCTTTAAACAGCACAAATTTCTTGTGTTACAATTCTGCAGGTCAGTAGTCTGAAATGGTTTTCAGTGCTAGAACCAGGTGTCAGGAGAGCTGTGTTCCTTTCTACAAGCTCTAGGGGGAAACCTGGTTTTTGCCTTTTCTAGCTGCTAGATACTGTTCACAGTCCTTGGCTTGTAGCCACGTTCTGTCCTTAAAGCCAGCAATGGCCAGTCAAGTCTTTCTCATAGCATATCACTCTGACACTCTTCCAACTCCCTTTTCCACACTTAAGAACACTTGTCATTACATTTAGCACACCAAGATAATCCTGAAAAACTTCCCTATTCTAAGGTTGACTGGTTAGCAACCTCATTTCCATCTGCTACCTGAACACCTCTTTCTTATGTAACATAACATATTCACAGGTTTCAGGGATTAGGTGGTGGATATCTTTTGAGGTGTGCGGGAATTTTTCTACCACTCATAATAGCAGTATTTCCCAAATTGATCGAAAGATTCAGTGCAGCTGTCTTTTTGTGCAGAAATTGCCAAGATGCTGCTGAAATTCATATGGAAATGCATAGGATGCAGAAGAGCCAAAATAACCTTGAAAAAAGGATGAACAAAACTGGAGAACCCATGCTTTTTGATCAAAACTTACTACAAAGTTACAGTAGTCAAGACTCTGAGGTACTGACATAAGGATAGATATATAGATCAATGGAATACAATTGTGAGCCCAGAAATAAGCACTTATATTGGTAGTTGATTTTTGACAATGGTACCAAAACAATTCAATGGGGAAATAACAGTCAACAAACAATGCTGGAACAATTGGATATCCATCTGCAAAAGAATGAATTTGGAACACTACTTCCCACCATATACAAAAACTAATTCTAAATGGATCATAGACTTAAATGTAAAAATTTAAAATACTAAAATCTTAGAACTAAACATTGAAATAAATCTTTGTGACATTGAATTAGGCAGTGATTTCTTAGACATATCACCTAAAAGACAAGGAACCAAAGAAAAAATAGATAAATTGAACTTCATCAAAATTAACCTTTGTGCTTCAAAGGATACTATCGAGAAAATGAAAAGGGAACCCATAGAATGGGAGAAAATATTTGCAAGCCATATATCTGACAACTGTCTGGTATCTAAAATAAGTCAGAACTCCTACAACTGAACTCTTACGCAACTACAAATTTAAAATGGGCAAAAAGTTGTTCAAAATCATTAGTCATTAGGGAAATATAAATCAAAACCATGAGATACCACTTCACACCTATTAGATGAGTATAATAAAAGAGACAGACAATAAAAACTGTTGGTGAGGATGGGGGGGGCAGTAAATGGAACCCTCATGTGTTACTGGTGGGAATATAAAATGCCAGCCACCCTGGAGGACAGTTTGGTAGTTCTTCAAAAAGTTAAACATAAGAGTTACCACATTGAGAAGGCCGGCACACCAGGCAAAAATCCTGTGTGTGTTCTTTCAGACCTGACCATAGGCAATTACAAGACATTGTCTAAGGCCTCATAGGGGTAAGATGCCCTGCCCATACCGGACCTGATACACAGTCAAAGGATTACAGCTTTCTAGAAAGAATTGCAATCAAGAGTTCAGCAGCCCCTCCCCCAGTCCCTCCCACTTCCCAGCCACCCCCTCCCTCACTCCCCATCATCATGCCATATGTTTATCTGTATTACTAGCACAGGCACCTCCATCAAGAGGCCTCCTTATAAGGGGCCATGGCTCCCCAGGTGCACCTGATGACATGTCCTTATCAGAGACTGGCTAAGGCAGGGCTTGCATCTGCTGGTGTTACTTCTACACATGGATGATAAAGTTATATACATGTAAAAGTGTAAAAACCTTAGACAAGAAGGATGTACACCTGTTGAAGGATAGTGGTTACCTCTGGGAAGGAAAGCGAAAGGGAGAGGTCTTCAATTGGATGTATGACATTATTTATTTTAAAATTTTTTCTTAAGTAAATATAATAAAGCAAGAACATACTGAAATCTAGCACAGATAAATGCACATTTGTTATACTTTTGAAATGTTTCATGGTTTAAAAGAATAAAAAATATTTACAAATTTATTTATTTAGGATTATATATGATTTTAATTTTTCTAGATACTTTTATGTATTTAAAAATTTTTTCCAAGCAACATGAATCTTGTTTATAATGATAAATAAAACGTGTTTTTCTAAAAGGTATTGTTACTTGTAAATTTACTTAAGCAGAGAGCTAGAAATGTATTTGTATTAAACTGTAATAAAATGTAATACATGATTTAAAAAATGAACCAATATTGAACTCTCATTTTGGTGTAAAACTCTCCACAATTTTTTCTAATAGTTCAATGCTAAGATTTACTTTTTTTTTTCCAAATGGAAGCCAAAATTTAAAAAGCTGAAATTTACACATATCCTAATTATATGCTAGTCAAGGAACTGAAATGCAAATAATTACAGCTATAACAGTTATTCCTGTGGATTAAAGTCCTTTTGGAAACATGACCTTAAATAAGCCAGTATTATCTTAATGTGTTCATTCAAGCTATTACTGTAAAATTACCCTGCACAGACCATATCTAATGATTAATACAAGTTTTAGAACTGGAACATCTAAGCCAATTGTTTAAAGATTTTCTAGAGTTCTCTTTATATTAAATAAAGCGCAGAGGCCCAATGTATAGAAGAAATCAAAACAAAGGTGTTTTGACTGAAGTAGAGAGCTGGGTCCCAAGTTCTTCCTTGTTCTACAAAGTATGCCTCCCTCACACCTTTAATTACTTTCTCCATCCATGACTCCTTTTCCTTTGAAGGCAAACATCCTCAAGGCCTGGTTTCTAAACACCATCCCCATTCTCACATTCCTTCACAGCAGTTTTACCTACTGGCTGTGGCCATTGCTCTCCTACCACTGCTAGTCACCCTCTGCAGTCTTAGCTTAGCCCTTACCACCCCAGAAAAACACTCTGAGTAATCATTACATATTTGCAATTCCAAGGGATATCCTTTACATTGAGTCATATTAAATCACCATATGAAAACCTCTCTGCAATACTGGATGCCATTGATCTGGGAATAGCATTGTGTTTCTTCTTGGAAATTTTTCATGTCTTGTCTGACATTATTTTCTCCTGATTTTCCTTCTTTCTATCTGGTCTCTGCCTTCCCCCGCCGATATCTGCCCCTTAAATGTTGGGGTTCACCAAGGACTTATTTGCACTTGTCTGTTTCACAGCCAGCTCGACCCAGATGCTGAAGACCCTATCTTCTCACCAGCTAGCAACCCTCTCTTGAAGCTCCAGAACATATTTGGGTTGCTTTCTGGATGTGATAACCTTAATGTCTCAAAAGCTCAAACTCAACATACTCAAATGTAAATTAATCACATCCCCTTCTCTGAACATCCTACCCCATCTTCCCTATCTCACTTAGTTGCCGAAGCCATATATATGGGAGTTATCCTGAATGCTGCTCCCTCCCTCTTATTCAATGTACATAAGAAGGCATGAGTTTCCATTTAAATATTTCTCCCATCCATTACCTCCTCTTACTCTTCCATGCCAAAGTTCTCATCTTCCCATTCAAGATTGACATAACAATTTTCTATTAACTGCTCTCCCTAACTTCAAACTTATCACCTCTGGTCCATTCTACCAGAAATAGCTCTCAAATGAGAATAGGAACATGTCACAACATTATATCAATACTTTGGTTTCTCTTAAACAAATACAGGAACTTTCAAGTTCTGACCTCTGAATATGTTTCCAGAATCCACCTGTCATTTTCCCCAGGCACCCTTTGCAGTTCTGGGAAGCTTGTTATGATGTATCCTCATGCCTTCACGCCCTTCCATCCTCAGTTGTGTGAATCATTCCAACTCATTCTTTAAGGCTCATCCTTGCATTATCACTCTCTCATGGTATTTGCTAATGACCACCTCACCTCCCAGCTGAACCCTATGCTTCTCCTCTGTAGAGCCCAATACAGGACATACCATACTGTAACACAATCATGGATTTTAGTCTCTCTCTCTCTCTCTCTCTCTGCCTCATTAGATTCTAGTTCTTTGAGGGCTGATAGTTTAGTCAAAAACTACTCAGTAAAGAGGCACTCTAATTAGGACAGATCTGATTTAAACTCTTAAACGGATTCATATGTGTAGCAACATCTGAGTCATGTTGATTAACAAATGCACAATAACTTTTAGCTAGCTGTTATTATTTTAATGTTCAAGAAGAAACTGGTGAAAATGACAAACTGATCACCAAAGGATATTCCCTAACACTGGATTTTCACATATTGATCATTTGTTTGCTATTTAAAAAGCTCTTTTCTTTTGTATCTTGTTTCTAACTTATTTTTTTATCAATTAGGCATGCCATGTGTGATGTGAATTACAGAAATAATTTCAAAATAATTTGAATATCTAAAAAATATTGACAGGTTGAAAAAATACATGATAGTTTATCCAGATAATAGACTACAATACAGATGCTAAAACTGAAGCCACAGAAAAGCATTCATTAATATAAATGCATATGTGTGTGCGTTTGGATAGAAAAGAATTTGAATTGGGGTACCAAACTGTTTCCTGAAGTTTTTTTCTTTCTGGATTAGTAGAATTACAACTGTTCTTGATGGGATTTTTCTTCTTTATTTTCTGCAATAAGACTATACTGCTCTAGTAATAAGGAAACAAAAGAAACTTTAACAAGTTTTGAACTTCTTTAAGATTTCAGGCTTTGTCATTTTTATTTTGTTTTCAACATTTGTAGTTCTTTAATTTCTAATCTGCTTTTGGATCTTGATGCCTGTTTGATTTGGCAATATTTTCAGATACTTTGTTTGCAATAGGATTATGATATATATATTATCAGTAACCTATCTTTTCACTTAAAAATACGTTGAGTTAGCCATACCTTGCTATCCTGGTTACTAATTCACTTCCATGTAAAAAAAAAAATACATTGAGAATACATTTCTATCTCAATAAGTATATTTCTAAGATACCACTTAGCATTATTTACCTAACCCACCAAACCAACTCTCCATTTTACTGCACAGTAATCACAATTAGCTGAAAATGAAGAGTTAAAATATAAAATTCATAGGGAAGATAAAGAGAAAAAATTTAAAAGTAAGTAAAAGCATTTACAGATGCCAAAAAGAATGTAAAACTTCCTGAAAAATACCAATAGATTTTTAAATTGGTGTTGAGAAATATTCACTTACAGCCTTTCGTTATTTTGACCACACTGTCAGTACATTCAACATACCCTTTTGTATGATGTTAATGTATATATTACAAAAATTTTGCCATTTCAATAATTTTTAAGTATACAATTCAGGGGCATTGTTGTGTGTTGTGCTACCATTAGCATTTTCTACTACCACAAAACAGAATCTCTGTACCCATTAAGCAATAACTCCTATTTTTCCTTTCCAAGCTCCTGATAACCTCTACTCTATATTCTGTCTATATGAAATTGCTTATTCTAGATATTTCATATAAGTGGAATCTTACAGTCATTGCCATTTTATATTTGGCTTATTTGATTTAGCATGTTTTAAAGGTTCATACATGTTGTAGCATGAATCAGCACTACACTCCATTTTATGGTTATATTCTATTGTACATATACACCACATTTTGCATATCTATTCATCTGTCAATGGACACTTGAGCTGCTGCCACCTTTTGGCTATTGTGAATAAAGCCACCATGAACATCAGTGCAAAAGTATCTGTGTAGAGTCCCTGCTCTCAAGTATTTTGAGCATAAATCTATGACAGGAAATATTAGTATTTGGTAATTCTATGTTTTAACTTTTTAAGGATCTGCCAAACTGTTTTCCACACAGGCTGCAGCACTTTACATTCCCACCGGAAATATGTGAGGGTTCCAATTTCCCCACAAATTCTACAACACATTATTTTCAGTTTTTAAATAATAGCCATCCTACTGGGTGTGAAGTGGTATCTCATTGTGGTTACGATTTTCATTTTCCTAATGACATTGAGCATCTTTTTGCGTGTTTATTGTCTTTGTATATCTACTTTGGAGAAATGTCTATTCAAATCGTTTCCCATTTTTGCATTGTGTTGTCTTTTGTTGTTGAGTTGTAATTTTTATACATTCTGGATATTAAATCTTTATCAAATACATAGTTTCCAAATATTTCCTCCCATTGTCTGGATTGTTTGTACTTTCTTGATAATGTCTTTTAATGCACAAATGTTTTTTATTTTAGTGAAGTTCAATTTATTTTTTTCTTATGCTGCTTATGCCTTTGGTGTTATATCTAAGAATACATTGCCACATTCAGGGCCCTGAAGATTTCCTCCTATGTTATCTTCTAATAGTTTTATAGTTTCACCTCTTAAATTTAAGATGTTGAGCCACATGGAGTTCATTTCATATGTGGTATCAGATAATGATGCAATTTCATTCTTTTGCATGGGAAACTCAGTTTTCCCAGCACGTTTGTTGAACAGATGATTCTTTACCCATGGAGAGGACTTGGTACCCTTGTGGAAAATCAATTGGCCATAGATGTGAAGGTTTATCTCTGGACTCTCAATTCTATTCCACTGTTCTGTATGTCTATCCTTATTCCGTACCACACACTTTTGTGGTAAGTATTGAAATAGGGATGTCTGAGTTCTCCAACTTTTTTCTTTTTCTTTTAAGTTGGTTTTAGCTTTCTATATTCAGGGTCCCTTACCTTTCCATATAAATTGGATAATTGGTGTATTAGGGTTCTCTAGATAAACAGAATCAACAGGGAACACTTGCAAACATAAAATTTATAAAAGTGTCTCACGTGACCACAGGAACGCAGAGTCCAAATCCACAGGGCAGGCTGTGAAGCCGACGACTCCGATGGAGGGTCTGGATGAACTCCACAGGAGAGGCTCACCAGCCGAAGCAGGAATGGGGCCTGTCTCCTCTGAGTTCTCCTTAAAAGGCTTCCCGTGATTAGATTTAGCATCACTAATTGTAGAAGACACGCCCCTTTGGCTGATTACAAATGGAATCAACTGTGGATGCAGCTAACCTGCTCATGACCTAATCCTATGAAATGTCCTCATTGCAACAGACAGGCCAGTACTTGCCCAAGCAGATAAACAGCTACCACAACTTGGCCGAGTTGACACATGTCCCTAACCATGACAATTGGCTTTTCCACTTCTGCAAAGACTGGAGTAATTTTTACTGGGATGGCATTGAATCTGTAAATTGCTCTGGGTAGAACTGACATCTTCACACAATGTTTAGTCTTCCTATACATGAACACAGAATGTCCTTCCATATATTTAGATCAACTTTGATTTCTTTTAATAATTTTTTTATAGTTTTCTGTGTACACATCCTTTACATCTTTAATTGGATTTATTTCCAGATTTTGATTCTTTTAGTTGCTACTGTAAATTGATTTTTTTTTCTTGATTTCTTCTTCCATTTTTCATTATTATATTTAGAGAAACTACTAATTTTGGGGTGTGGATTTTGTACCCTGTCACTTTGCTGAATTTACTTATTAGCTCTAGTAGTTTTGTCGTGGAATTTTCAAGACTTTATATATATGGAATCATGTCATCTGCAAATAGAAGTTTTACTTCTTCCCTTCCAATGTGGATGGCTTGTATTTCTAATTCTTGCCTTTCACTTTCAACCTACATATGTCTTTGAATTTAAGGTGAGTCTCTTATAAACAGCATATAGTTGGGTCATGCTTTCCCATCCATTCTCTAACTCTCTGCCTTCTGACCAGAAATTTTAATCCATTTATATTTAAAGTAACCACTGATAATGTAGGACTTTCTTCTGTCATGTTGCTATTTCGTCTTGGTAAGTCTTACACCACTTTTGCCCTTTGATTCTTCTATTAAGGCCTACTTTCATGTTTATTTGATTAGTTGTATTGCACCATATTGAGACCCTTCTCAATCTTTCTGGGTATATTCTTCATATATTTTCTTTTTGCTTACTAGGGGGTTAAAATTTAATATCCTAAATATACAATAATCACATTTAATTAGATAACAGCTTCATTTCAAAAGCCTACACATATATTGTTCCTTTACCCTGTGACTCCACTCCAACATTTTTTGTAGTTATTTCATATTTTGTGTTCCAAACCATAGATTTATCATTACTTTTGATGCATTTTCATTTTAGCATCTGTAGGAAGTTAAAAGTGGAGTTAAATACCCCAAAAAATGCAATACCATAGAACTAGCAATTATAATTATCCAAACGGTTAATATCAATGGAGTTCTTTATTTCTTTATGTTGATTTGAACCACTTTCATTCTGAAGAACTTCCTTTAGCATTGCTTATAGGGTAGATCTAGTTGTTAGGAACACTCTCAGCCTTTGTTTATCTGGGAGTCTGAACTTCTCCTTCGTTTTTAAAAGAAAATTTCACCAGACATAAAATTCTTGGTTGGCAATTGTTTTCACTTAGCACCTAAAGTATTCCAATCCACTGTCTTCTTGGCTACTTGGTTTCTGATAAGAAATCATCAGTTAATCTAGTCCTCATACATAATATGTTGCTTGTTCCTTGCAGCTTTCAGAATTCTCTCCTTGTTCTCTGAATTTGACAGGATAAATTTCTCCTCAGGCTTATACTGTTAAGTGTTCTCTGAGCTTCTTGGATGTGCATATTCATGTCTTTTGTTAAGTTTATATAGTTTTCTGTCATTATTTCTGTGACTTTCTCTTTCTTCTCCTTCTAGGAGTCCAACAATATGTATATTGGTATGCCTGATGATGTCCCATAGGTATCTCATGCTATTTTTGCTTTTTATAAGTCTTTTTTATTTTATGCTCCCTCAACTGGACTCATTTCAATTGTCTTCTTCAGGAGTTTATAGATTGTTCTGTCAGCACTAACATGCTGTGGAAACCCTCCTGGGAATTTTTCATTTACTTATTGTGGTCTTCAACTCCAGTAGTTCTGCTTGGTTCTTTTTTAAAATTTCTATCTATTGATACGCTCATATTGTTCATTTGTTGTTTTCCTTATATTCTTAGTTTTTTCTCTGTATTTTCCTTCATCTCCTTGAGCATATTCAAGTTTTTTTTTTTAAGTTTTTGTCTGGTAGGTCCACAGTCGTCTTCTCCATCGATTTCTTCTAGATTTTCATCCTCTTTCTTTGGATGGGCCATCATTTCCTGTTTTTGATTGTCTTATAATATTTATTGCTTACTGTGCATTTTAATATTCTAAAATATTAACTCTGTGATTTATTTCCTAAGACATCTGTTTCTTAAATTTTTATCCAGCTAGTGATATGTCAAAAGTTTTCTTGAGTGTCAGGGGCTAACGAAACCATGCAAACTTAAGCAAAAAACACCTTTCCCAGTCTTTGCATTGGCTGGTGCTCTCCTTCAGAGTTCAGTCCTTCTATCAGGAAGGTCCCCCCAAGGCAAATGCAAATGCAGGAACCTCACTGTCTGGACCTAGCCCTGGGCTTGTGCTTGCTAATGGCCTTAGGGGTTTCCCTATTTACAGAAATCCGAATGCCCCCTCTACTCCCCAGGAAGACCCAATCCCTTCTGGGTGTCCATCTCCAGGAATTATAGCAGGTAAGGCTTTCCCAGGCTGACTGACTCAATTGTTTCTTACCCTGATTTTGCTTTCTCAAGCTGCTTTTGTCTGGAGCACAAATTCTGGGACCAGGGTATGCTGGAGCCAGAAAGGAGTTTCCCAAGTCAATATTTCCCAACTAAAATAAGGTTAGGTGCACACAAAGCAAGTGCCAGCCAGCTCCAAATTGTTCTGGGAAGGGTTTGAGGGAGGGACCAGGAAGGATGTCACAAGCTTCCCCCATGGCTCCCCAAAGTTGTGCTTTCTTGTCTTAGCATCTGCCCAGCAAATGCAGCCCTTCAACTGTCCACCACAGCTCTGAGGATGTGTACCATCTTTAAGTCTCCACTGCCACCCTTGTCCTGGGTAGGTTGGAATAATTACCGCTTTCAGAGCAATCTGAGGTAACTAATTAAAAGCAGTGATCAATGTTTAGACTGTGTATACCCGGATCTTGGGGAACTAGGATTTTATATTCCATTCTGGCACCAGCAAGCTGCTGCCTGAAATGAAGTTGGGGGATGGGCATTAGTTGCTATACCATGGAAAGAGCAATTTAGAAGCATTCCTGCAATTTACCAGCCTCTGCCTCCCACTCTTCCCTGGGTTCTGCACAGTATTCTACTGGACTCTGGAGTTTCAATTCAGACAATTTCTGCCTGTTTAATAGTTGTTCTGGTGGTCATTCTGTTTCCTGGAGCTTCCTACTCTGCCATCTTTCCACAATCCTTTTCTAGCTCTGGGTTTTTCTCGTAAGCCTTTTATCATGTTGAGGAAGTTTCCTTCTGTTCCTAGTTTTTTCAGTGCTGGACTTCGTCAAACGCCTTTTCTGTGCCAATCAAGATGATCGTGGGGTTTTTTTCCTCTTTTTTTCCTTCATTCTATTGATGTGGTGTATTACATTGATGCAAAACTCATCTATGTTCATAAGGGACATTGGTCGGTAATTTTCTTTTCCTGCATGATTTTATCTGGTTTTGGTATCAGAGTAATGCTTTCTTTGTAGAATGAGCTAGGAAGTATCCCATTATCTTCAATTCTCTGAAAAGCTGAAAAGGATTGGGGTTAATTCCTTGAATGTTTGGTCCAAATCACCAGTGAAGCCATCTGGACCTGGACTTTTTTGTTGTTGGGGACGAACAATTTACTGTTAATCAGATTCTTTTTTTCTAAATTATCTAGATCCCAACTGCTGTATAGAATTTTCAGGGTTCAGAGTGAGGGTAATTGTGAAGAAGGAGGAAGATAGAGGGAAGATTTGAAAAACTTTCTGTGAAGAGAGTTAAAATGTTAATCTACTTCATGAATCCTGAAATAAGTTAATCCTGAGGGGAAGAAAATGTATATTTAAGTTAAAAACGCAGCACTGAAGGGCAGTGCGATGGCGGCTCAGCAGGCAGAATTCTCTCCTGCCATGATGGAGACACAGGTTTGGTTCCTGGTGCCTGCCTATGTAAAAAAAAATAAAAAATAAAAAAGCAGCACTGAAGTTGTACTTTAAAAGGTAAACTCATTTCTCACCTCATCAGATGAATTCATATGTCTTTTCTAAGACATTGCAAGGGTTTGTATGAGAATTTTTTGTTCAATATTTAGAAGTCTGAATTAAAAGGTGAAGAGAACTATAAAGAAAGAAGAAAGAAATTTAGGAAAAAATACATTTAAAATCTTTCAGTATATGAAGAATTATTAAATGGTGGGAAGGGACTAGATGCTTTGAACTGGTACTAAATTCCAAAAAAATTCAAGTCATAATAGAAAAACTTCAATTAACATAAGAACACTTTTATTTTATTTTATTTTATTTTTGGCTTTTTGGCTATAGAAATGTTCATAGGCCCAAAACAGTGAAAATAATTTATAAATCATCTTCCTTACAGACTTTTCCCCTCTTACTCTCTCATGAAGATTGTGAAAAAATAAAATAGATGAACACTTGGTAGGTCTTGGCTTCAGGAAATCATATGGACTAGAAGTTCTTTTTCAGGTTTTTCTCATCCTTCTGCTTTATGGTCTCTATTAAGAGGACCGTATGGGAACCAATTAACTGTAAATACAGTGAAGATTCTGGGCAATTAAACAAATGGATTACAAACTCCCAGTGATTACACCTCAACCATCAAATGATCATCAGGCACTGCTTACTTTGAGTCACAAACACAAATTAAATCCAATCCAAAGCCTTGCAATTTTTCACTGTACATGAACTGCTATTGCTTGTCTCTAGTGATGTTTAACAAAAAGAAACAACTGGAACATAGGTTGACATCATGCATTTTATATTTGTATTCAAGCCAAATATCACCAGCCTTTAAAATTCAAGTCCATAACTAAATAAAGTAATTATGGCGATTTTGCAAGGAAGAAGAATGCAAGCCTTCACAGTATATAATTATACAAATGCCTTTCTCTAAATATAAATAAAGTTACATTAAAATGTGTACATTTCCTCCTTAACAACAGACTTATGAAAAAAAGTGGTGAAGCAACTTCCAAGCACACATTTGATAGCCTTTGCACAAGGTACTAGAGACTTTCCCAGAAAGGCTATTCCTTATCTGCTCCTGATTTACAGTTATTACTATTACATCTATATTTAAATGATGATTATATCAGCAGCCTCAGATTGCTATCTTATTTGCAAAGCTGGTGTAGGCAATGGCAGCCCAGAACCACAGAGAGGCAGAAAGTCTCTCTGTGTGAGATGGTGAAAGAAAAAACTTCTCAATTCTATCTAAAAATTTAAAACAGGTCAGGGACTGCTTTTAAAAACTTCCAGTCATAAACATAGAAGGACATGGAAAAAATTCACATTCGTGCAGAGAATGGAATGGGATCATACATAGAGCTTCCACCCAGCATATACAAAAGCTTTGAGGCCACCCTGTAAGCATGTCTGTGTTACACCAGTCAGGGCTTTTTCGTTGTAAGTCACAGCAGATGTGGTAGGTGCCCTGCCCACATTCTGTGACCCTTACTTCTTCAGAGCACTCTGGCCTGATTTCCAAACTATCTGAAGCTTCATTTGAGGATTTTCTTTAACACTGTCAATCTTCTCTGCCTGCATATGACAGGACTGAAGTGCCAGTGAATTGTATACTGGGGAACAGCCCTAAGCTAATGACTGATAAGAGGTAGCATATGGAAACCCCAGCTTTCTCCCTTTGGGTGGGGTATCTCTGAGTTGCAAGTTTTACACTCGATCCCAGGATCCTCAGTGAGTTTGAACTGTAATTGCCCACAGTGACAGTTTGCCTGATAAATCCTTTCCCACCCCTGTGTTCCTTCCCCACTCCCTACACATGTTTCCTAGGGTCATCTCCAGAATAAACCAATTTTCTGAGTCTGCTTCTACAGGAACCCAAACTAGGGGGTAAATGAGAGAAACCCAGCAAACTTAGGCAATTAGAGGAATTTATTGGTAGGTTCCTGAAAGTGCGGGAAGAGCAAAGCCATAGCTGGGTCTGGGGTCTGGTGGAAATAGAAACTACTGGACATTGTCGGAACTGTCTAGTCCTCTCTGAGGGTTGGCCTCATTCTCTCAAATTGGCCTTGCACAGGGCTAGAAACATGGCAAGCAAAGACACTTTGGCCTCTCACCTCCCAGCTTCAGTTCTTTTCTGAGTCCCAATTCATGCATTTTCAGGAAAGAATTTAATTGTCCCAGCTGGAACCAAGGAGATACCCCTAATCATATCATTTTTTTGGCAAGAGGGGCATAAGTATTTTGGAACAAGTGCCAAGTCCAGGCAAACAAAATATAGCCATGTGCTGGTTTGAAATGTTATGTATCTCAGAAAAGTCATGCACTTTTAATCCAATATTGTGGGGACAGACCTACTATAGGGTGGGACCTTTTGATTAGGTTTTTTCCATGGAGATGTGATCCTGCCCATTCAAGGTGGGTCTTAATCAGCCTTACTGGAGTCCTTTAAGAGGGAAACATTTTGGAGAAAGCTCAGACACAGATGTTTGGAGATGCAGAAGGAAAATGCCCCAGGAGACACCAGAAGCTAAGGGAGCCCTTTGAAACCAGAAGCCAAGACAGAAGGACAGCAGAGTCACCATGTGTCTTCCCATGTGACACAGGAATTCGGATGCCAGCTGCTTTTCCACTGAGAAGGTATCCTCTTGTTGGTGCCTTAATTTGGACATTTTCACAGACTTAGGACTGTAACTTGTAACTTAATAAATCCCTTTTATAAAAGCCATCCACTTCTGGTATATTGTATTTCGACAGCTTTAGCAAACTAAGACAGGCCAGGGGGCCAAGATTTCTAAAAAGATGAAACTTTCTCAACCATTTAAACAACCCTTGAAATTGAGTGGGAGTGGGAAGAACATATATATATAATCTATTATATATATTATCTATTTTTGTGATCCTAATAACAACCAGATGTGATAGGTGCTATCACTATCACCTCCCATTTCAGTTGAGGAAATTGAGACCCAGAAAAAATTAAACAGCTTAGCCAAAGTCAAAAACAGGAAAGCATAGGAGTAAACCCAGTTCCAAAGTCTGCACTATGCCATATTGGCTTATAAGGCAAAGGAGAGTTGTGCAGGCAAAACCACTGACATCTCACTACTTCTCTCACTGCTGCTATTATGGGGGCACAGTTTACTAAGTTATGGATAAAGTAGGCTTTGTTATAAAAAATGGAAATAAGGTGGGGAGGTATACGGCAGACAGTGAGGCAAATGCTTTATTGGGACAAGATAAGGCCTTCTTGGAACCCTAGAGAGCTAAAACAAGATTAGCTAATATATAAAACAAGATTAGCTAATATATATAAAGTCTTCAAAATTTAACTTCAAATGTGTAGATCCTGGAAGTATGAAAATAAAGGTTTTTAAATAGTTGAGTGTTGCCAATACATTTCAAAATTATATACAGTTCACATTTTCAAATCCTTACCTTGACATTTCATTGTAGGCTATAATATTATTACAATTTAACAGTTTATTTTGCTTTTATGTGAATTAAAAAAAAATCTTCCTCTAAAGGGCAACCTGAATTTTAAATTATTGGACTTCAAACTTTAATGGTTAAAAAAAAAATTTATGGTATCATTTTAGAAAAAACATTTTTTGGAACTTCCAAAGAAGGTTCCCTTTATTGGCATCGTGCTATTGCTTCTTCTGGGATTGCTATGGAAATTCTGAAATGCCAATATTAAAAAATTAATTAATGATAGTGTAGACTATCAGTATTAGCTAAATAAGTTACAAAATAAAGCAAAATCATGGGTTGATAAAAAGAGATGCATGATTGGTAAGGCCATGTGGGATAACTCATTCATTACAATAATACAAGTAGAAAATGACACTACAAAGTAACCAAAATGTTTCTTTAATTCCTTCACCACTGCTATGGTAATTTGGCTTTCATATTTCTCCATTGTTTAAATCTTCTGGCTTCCCCCACTTTTTCCTTTCTCTGTCTACCCTCATCCCTTTAGCTTTTCTCTTCTTCCTTTTTGACCTCCTATTACCATTTTATCAGACAGACTCACTACAAAGCATGTACTCTCATAATGTCTGAAACTGAGGAAAATATAAATCACTTTGAGGCAACACCACTATCCAGAAAAGCATAACGCTCACCCCTCACCTGTCCTCCCTCCCTCCTCACCAAGGCAGCATTGCCAGGCTCCCATTCAACCCTTGGCATTCCATATCGTACAAGGGCACTTTCAACAAGCACCTGATGGGGGCTCTTTACAAAGCATCATGAGAATCCCTAATCCCTGATCCTTCTACTTTCCACTGACTGTTACTAGCTGTGTGTGTGTGTGTGTGTGTGTGTGTGTGTAAGCATGTATCTCCCCAAATTAAACTACTTTCTCTTATGGGTAAGGACTAAGTCCTCTGCTTCTCACAAGTGCTAGACAACTACATAAGTAACAGGTAGAAACTTGGACACAAATGTCTTTCTTCCTTTATTTTCCCCAGTCTTTAGATGCACAACTTCCAAAAAACAGCACTTCTATTAAATGACTGTCAGGCTAAGAGACACCCAGTGGCTCTACAATGCCAAAAGAAAATTTCCAGGTCCCCCCGATTCTAACATAAATCCCAACCTAGCAGAATTATGGTTCCTGCTCTCCCCTTAAATATTCTGAGTCTATTCATAATTGAACTGAGGGAAGATTTAATTTTTACAATTCAAAAAGACATTCGGGAGACATACCAAATGGTGGGGGCACAAAGAATTAAACCACCTACTGTCTAAAGGAAATAAAGATAGATGTTGTGCATGCCATAGCGGGGAGGGCGGGGGGCAGGGGATCCTTCTCTACAAGTGCTCAGTCAGCTCGTGTGCTGGGCCAAACACTGCAGTTACTCAGTGTTGCCAGTGATCAGGTGATTGCTGCTCAGCTCTGAATGCTCCCTTCAATATATGCTCTATGATCAACAACAGAATTCCTTTAAGCATTTCTCCTTTAAAGTGAAAACCACTTTAAGCTTTCTCTGTAGAGGGGACTGGAGGGGTATTGCGGAAGGAGGAAGCCCTGCCAATTTAGCATAGCCCAGGGTAGGCAGCATGAGACCATCCGGGGGCATCCATCTGTCCCAGCCACAGGCCCAGAATGTGGCCCCTTTGTCCCCCAGCAGTCTCAGTGTGGCAATAACCTTTCTATAGCCCTCCTGACATGGATACTGGAGCCCCTGCACAACCCAAACTCTCTGAAGGCCTCCTGCTTACACAGTACCTGGATTCATGCTCCACTCCTCCCTCCGTGGGGCCTGTGCATTCTGAAGTCCTGCTGCCCCTGCAGGCACCCAGATTCCCACTGCATACCCATGCCTCTGGTTGATGATTTCATTGGTTCCTCCCTGGCCTACACTTCTGAGGGAGGCTTATTGCTTGCCAACAGCTCCAGACCAGCTCCAGTCTGGCTGAACCAGCAAATTTCTCTGAGCTAAACCACCCCTTCTCTGGTAAGGTCTAACCTTTCTCAGTTTGACCATCCTCCGGTACTCCCCCTAAGCCCTGGAGCGTAGATATAAGATAGAGAGTTTCCCTTGGCATTCCATATCCCTATATCTTATATAGTTCATGCTGTTATCACAGTTAGTAACTCTTTATATTGAACTTCCCCTGTTTAATTTACTGTGTCATTTCTATCTCCAGATTGCTACATTTTATCCTGAAGAAATTTGGGGCTGAAATGCCAAATGTTAGTTAAAATGGACTATGTCTTTGTTTCACAACTATTAAACCCTGAAGCCATATAAGGGATTATATTTATCTTTCATTCAACTAGAGCACTATATTATGGTTTACTGAATATGGCAGCTTGCTGAACGTATCACATAAGAGAGCCCAGAAGAAACCAACAGAGGAACTGCCCAGCAAACCCACACAAACTATTGTCGTGTTAAGCCAGTAATTTTGGGAGTGATTGGTTATACAGCAAAAGATAACCAAAATATACATCTGCGCATCATCAACAAATTCTTCTGAACTTCTTAATTATTCAATAAGGTAACCCGTGGTAAGTACATGAGGACATGTACTTTTGACTAAGTTCTTTTGACTAAGACACACACTCCAACCCCAGAAATAAAAAGTTAAAGTAAGATATCTTACCATCATGTACCATTTCTCATATCTCCTCCTTACAGGAAATATGGAATTTTATATATCATGATTTAGGTATAAAATCATCTACAATGACAAATTGGACAAATAAATAAATATGGAGAAAGAATTCCCATGTTTACAGACCCATGTTTACTTGTAAAAATGAAGATTATGAAAGGCAAGGAAAAGGGGATGTAGAAACTGAAGATAAGTGCTTTAGAGTTAACAGTCGATGAAAGAAGCAAAATCCAATCATCAGAGAGGTCCCTTTCGTGCTTTTGTGCTGATGGGGAGTTCAGAACACATCAGACTCTGAAAAATCCATAATGTGTGTGGTATTGGGCATTTATTTATACTCAGACTTTTAATCTTGACTAAGTCAAGGGTTTAACATTACCAAAGACACACAAAATGAAAACTTGCATATATCCTAACTATCTAAGGTTTTTTTATTCATATACTTCCTGTAGTTTCAACAGATTTAAAGACACTATAATACCAAAATTATACCAAGCTCTAAATTATAAAATGTTCTTAACTTGGATTTTTTTTCTTTTCTGGGAACACCATAATTTTTCCATTTTGAATTTAGAAAGTATCTGTGGGCAGTATTAAGTCTGCAATCAGTATTCAAAATCTATCTAAAATTTACAAAATGTGTTGAATGATTAGAAAATAACTGTGAAAAATGGGGAAATTTTAAAACAAGAATTTTTAGTTGAATAAAAGTAAAATTCTGCAAAAAATAAATGAATACATGTAGGTGATGTGCAATGTATGGTTTCTAAAAACCAAATTTCAGTAACCTAGAAACAGACACCAGTCTAGTGCAATCTTTCACATTTTCGATACAGCAATCTAGTCCACCAAGCAGTCATGATTCAGTAGGCAGCAGCATCGCAGAGTAGTCAGCAGCAGAGCCTCTGGAGTCACTGAATTTGAATCCAGGTGCCCACCACTTACTAGCTTCGCGATGCTGGGCAAAATTATATACCTTCCCTTACGATATTTCAAATAGTCACTTATCTTAAAGGGAGGTTGGAGGATTAAATGACTTCATAGTTAAAGAGCACTTAGAGCTGTGCCTGCCACTTAGTAAACTCCATGTAAGTGTGTGACAAATAAAACTCCAGAAAGATGCGTGGTTATCATAATGCCAGACATTACAGGGCAGAACACCACTAATACCTGCTCTCACATACCATCTATTTAGCAGCCTCTGATTAAATTCTTGAGGCTATTAGGCACATTCCATTGAGTTTTTGAGATGTATTTAGAGTCCAATTTGTGCAATTAAATCTTGAATTCACTTAAAATTGTCTCCTATCTCACCCAAGCAGATGCAATAAAACAACCATGCTGTGTGTGTGTACACATGCGTGTGTGTTTATAGTGCTGGGGTAGAAAGATATTGTTCAGGTAAATTCTGCTGTCCTACAGAAAAGCCATAAATAGAAGCAATTACAGACATAAGCATCCTCCCACACCACCTGCTCAAAGTACCACTGTAGAAAGTTCCGTCCCTGTACTTTCCTGTCTCTTTGAACAGTAACAGCATCTTCCTTTCCTTCCATACTCCTCAGCTGCTCAGACCTGGCTGCTAGAAAAACTTTGGTCCCTACCAGCAACCAAAGCAGCCACCCAGGGAGGAAATATAGGGATGGGGGGAAGAAGGGTCTATAAATAAATACAGTTTAATTAATTCTTCTCTCTTGCAACTATTAAGAAAGGAATCTGATTCTTAGGCACAATACAATTTATACATTCAAATGAGTATTATCCTTTCAAACTTGAGACTAACAGTGAATAACAATCATTACTATCTACCGAGTGCTCACCACATTCCAGCCAGGTACTGTTCCAAGCACTCGACATGCATCAAGTCATTCACTCTCACAGTCCTGAAATGTGGGCACTATTATGATCCTTGGATTACAGATGATGATATACTCCAGTTATACCCTAATTTTTGAGAATTCCTGTTTTGCAGTTTCCCTTAGGGCCAATTTATTGGTCACAGAAGAATATTTGTATTAATTATTTATAATCATTCTACCTTTTATTTTAAATATGATGATGATGCCCACTTCATTCCATTATTCACTGTGTAACTACGAAAAATATAAAAGTAAAATAAATAAATAAGTGGGAAAAATAAAACAACGCTGCTTTCAAGGGACTTATTATCTCAGACTAAAAGCATTCACTTCAAGCTCCAATAGGATAAAAATAAGAAAAGTTTGAAGATGTTAGTACTTTAGAGCCTGATGAAAATGCATACTGGATTTCAGTCACATTAATATACAGCACGATTTACTTTCTGTATAATTACGCAATATATTTATTAAGATTCTGCTACCTGCCAGGCACTACTCTAGGTGCTGGAGAAACAGTGGTAAACAAAACAGACAAAGGCCTTGTTCCCATGGAGCTTATGTTTTACTGGGAGAGACACACAATAAACTAATTAAAATATAGTAAGGTAGAGGCAAATATTATGATAAGCATGATAAAGGTTTAGCATTTGAAGGGAGGTTACTGTTCTAGGAAGCTAATCAGGGAAAACCTCTCTGCAGAAATGACATTTAAGCAGAGACCAGAAAGAAGCAAGGAAGTAAACTGTATCTACTTGAAGGAAGAGCATTCTAGGTGGAAGAGTTTGGAACTTTTGAAGGACCAGCAAGCGGGAGAGTGATAGGGGTGAAAAATTTGTTACAGTGGAAAGGAATTACTTTCTTCATAGTATTTCATTTCAGGTATGGCTCATAACCATGCAGGTACTGGATCGTTCATATATAAAATATTTATTATGAGCCCATAAGGCATCAGACCCTGGTTTCAGTGCTAGGAAGAGTGCTGAACAAAATCATCATGGCATATCACAAAAACAAATGAAAAATTCTATTGTGTGAAGGAAAAAATGCAAGCAGCTTGTAGATCGGGGATACATGTCATATGTCTGGACGGTTTGCTGGGTGAGGAGGGAAGGGGAGGAAGTACATATGACCTGAGTGGGCGTTAACCAAGTAAAAAGTGAAAGATGAGTATTCCAGACAAAGGAAATAGCATATGCAAAGGCCCTGCGTTCAGAAGGATCATAGAACAGTCAGGAATTGCTAGTATAAAGTCTGGTTTGAGGTAAGGCTGGTGAATTTGTCAGGCACAAGAGTACACAGGGCCTTGTAGCCATATTGAGGACTTACTCTAATTTATGAGCAAATAGAGGCCATCAAAGTGTTTTAAATCACCTAAGAGTTCAAAAGTTTTGACCATATCATAGCTTTCTTAAGAACTTAAGAGGTACGGTCAATAACTGGGCATGCTTTGCTTTACTGCTGCTTGCTGTGATTTGCCTAGAGGTAGTTTTATTTTGATCCACCCAATAAAAACTTCACCAGTCTTTCAATTCAATTACTAATATCATAAGAGAAATAGAACGATACTAAACAATACAGATACAAAGAATTTCTATCCCAGGAGTAGTCAAAGTTCACCATTTTTACTATATTATACTTGTTCATTACCCAAAAGTTCCAAATAGATGTTCCATGAAGACCTGCCCTAAAACATTCCCCACAGTTTAAAACTCTAAAATCTGCTCTGAAAATGCAGTTGAGGATGAGGTATTGAGTGTTGGACTCTGAAATAGAGATGAAAACAGAACTAAGGACCATTTTGGAGATAATTTTTCTTGAGAAGGGTAACAAAGCCCTGCCTAACAGTGAATTAGATTGGATGAAGAAAAAGAGTTTTTATTGACCTTCTGTTCTAGCACAATCTGTCCAGTGATGTGCCCACAAGCCACTTACCTAGTAGCTGAGAAACAGAATAAAGAACGTTCTGAGGCATTTCCTGCACGGATTAAAGAAGAGAACCTTACTGTATGAAATAAGGTAATGTTTGAGGAAGAAAAGGCAAATGAAAGAGCAAAGTGACACGGAAACATCAAGCTTGATTCTGGGAGAACGTGGACAGTAGAAACGGGTTCCCTGGGTAGCCCAGGTCCACATTTACAAACTCAGAGATGCTCAAAAGGATTATATGAAGATCTCAGAATTGTTAGTGAAATACTCTGGGATGGCTAAAGGCAAAATTAAGGAAAAGGCAGGACAGTGTGAGACAGCAGTAATCATGAATGATACCTGTTTTTTGTCCAATACACAAAATCCAAAGAAAAACCACAAAATGATGACGTGTAAGATACAAACGAAACTGGACAAGTCTGACAATTTAATTGGCATACACTTACATTCGGAACAATTAGGGCATGAGAAAGTACATGGACAATGTCAGAGCCCCACTCAGGTCCTATCTTAATCACTTTTCCAGGGCAAGTTTACAACTTCTTTGCTATAAGCAAGTGACAGCAGATTCTGCCTGAAGGCTTTCTCCCACACCCAAGCAGGCCAGAAGCACCAGGAGTTCCAGCCCAGGAGCAGCCCTCTGAAAATGACAAGTGCTCCCGCTTGTGACTGGAGGAAAAAATACTACAACTTCCTTATTCCATGTATGGGACTAATCTAAAACCTCTTTCAGAGAATCCCCCACAGGACTGAGCTCAGGTATCAACAGTGTAACCTGTTCATTAACACACCTGGGCTGGCTGCCCTCCCTTCCCTGTCTCATTTCTTTCCCTGCCTCATTTCTGCAATTCCCCACCAGTGCTTCCTGGGATTATTTCCCAAATAAACTACTTCCCTCAAATCCTTGTTTCAGGGTCTGCTTCTGAAAAATCCCAAACTAAAAAAAAGTTAAGAGAAGTTCCGGGTCAAGATGGCAGCTTAACAACGTGCGTGTTTTAGTTCGTCCTCCAGAACAACTACTAAATAACCAGAAACAGTACAGAACAGCTCCTGGGGCCACGTCAGTGACCGGACACACAGCGTACCCCAGTCTGGACCAGCTGGACCGGCTGCGAGCAACCCCCAGAACTGTGAGTTCCCAAAGCTGCGGCGGCCAGCGCCCCTCCCCCACAGGCCACTTCCCAGAGGGACAGGAAAGGACTTTACCAGCAGCAGGGACTGGGCACAATCAAACGCCAATTGTGGAACTAATTAACAAATTCTGACTACTGAAAATAGGCCCCCAGCTTAGGTGAACCTGATCTAAGCAGAGGTTGCTTATTTTTGTCCCGGTGCCAAGGGGGCAGGACTGACAGAAAAAGGGGAAAAAAAAAAAAGAAGGAAACAGAGATTTTTGTGGCCGTGTATCTACAAAGGCTTGACTGCCTTTGGATACAGCAGCAGGACTTCTCAGGCTGCAACTGCCCCAGGCATAGGCAGAAGTGAGCTCTTTTGGGGGCTTATCTGGAGCCTGTGCCTTCCCCAGGGGAGGGGTGAAGCCCCACTCAGGTGGAATCCCTCCATCAAGGAATTCAGACACCAGGGCTTGGTAATTTGAAGCCATTAAAACCAGCCTACAACCTCTCCTCTGTCTCCACCACACCCCCAGCAGGGAGAGTCTGCTAAAGTTAAAGGTACTGCATCATCTTATGCTGGTGGGACCTGCAGTCAGACAAGCACCACATACTGGGCAGGATAAGAAAAACAGA
>PVIY010021106.1:0-42951 GCA_004026745.1 Myrmecophaga tridactyla
TATTTGCAGTGAACTTCAAGTCAAAAATTCATCTTCAATAAAAAGAGACTTTTAAAAAGAGTACATCTAAACAGGACCTGTTCATCTGTGACATCTGTTTGGGGCAGCTCAATCTGGATAATTACTAACAGGCACCAGAACTCCTCTAACTGCAGACAGGCACATAGGGTAGTCATCCACATTAATGTGTGACCAGGGCATCATTATATGACAAAATGAATGAACACAGGCACAAAGCAGCTCTAAGCCAGCCAGAGCATGTTTGCCTTCCTTCAAATGCTATTGTATTCTCATTTCTCGACATTGTAACCTGTAAACCTGTGACTTCCTATTCCCAACTCAGGGACTTAGGTGGAAGAGGTGGTGGAAAGATTGTAAGACTAATGGGATAGGGTGAATTGTAACATAACAATGTTATTTTTGCATTTTCCGATATCCCTTACTCTTCCAACATTGTTGGCAATTATACACATTTCTACATGTATTCTCTCAACTCTATAAAAATATTAATCCCTCAATCTCCCTTTAAGATTAAAAGGATTTAACTCTTTCAGGGTGGGGGGGATGTTGAAGAAGGATAAAATAGAACAACTGCAAGTTCCCTGGTTTCCTATTCAGCTCTGAAACAGCTAACAGACAACTAACTCCAAGTCCCTTGTTTCTTATCTAGCTCCAGAGGAACTAATGCAAACTGCAAACTTCAGCTGCAAAGTTCCTGGGACAAAAATGTCCCTAAAGCCCCCAAACCACAAAAGCTTGTAAAATCCTGGGCCCAAAGCAAATTCTTAGTTAATGATAGGAAGCAAAGGGTCATAAAGATTGTTAAACATCTGCCCAAAGACAAATTTTAGGTATGTGACAACAAAGAATAAAGAAGACACCTGATGTTCAAAGGTTACTATGGAAACATGCCACCAGTAAAATTTTCCTATAAAACAAGCTAACCCTCTCTACTCAGTGCATGTCCCTCTCTTGGCACATCTGCATTAATCTCTTTAATGTGTACTCTCTCTCTTTAATAAACTTTAGTGCTTATTCTTATTGGCCCTCTTGTTTCTCTAAATTCCTTTAGTGGCAAGACTTCTGAAACTGGAACAAGGCAAAGCTGGCAGCATTGCCAGCAGGCCACTGATTACAATATGAATGAAATAATACGCTATGGACAATTAGTATCTGTCTTCTTTCTCACATTATTGATTTTGAGATACATCCATGTTGTCACATCTATTGGTCGATTGTTCCTTTAATTATTGAATAATATTCCATAGATACTTCTGCTTTTCTTTTTAAATTAAAGAAGTTGTAAGTTTATGGAAAAATCATGAGGAATGAACAGAGCTCTCAGATACCCCACCATAAATGAGCTCTCAGATACCCCACCATAAATACAGTTTTGTTACCAGACAAAGGCTGTGGATTCTTTGGCCCGACGTACTCAATAACCAATTCCTGACATACTGGGGTTTCAAAGAGAAAGAGTTTATTACTAGGTATGTAATAGGAGATCAGATGGTCTAGTGGTCCAAAATCTGTCTCTCTGAGTTTAGGGGGTTCAAGGTTTTTAAGGATTTTAGCAAGGGGAGATGAGGTCATTATAACATCAAATAGCAAGTTCTAAGTAGAAAAGGAGACAGTGTGATGATTTAATAAACCAGCCTTCTGGTTTGTCAATCAGCCATGAAATATCCTTGCAGTAATGGTTAGGCCAGTGCTTGCCTGACCAGACAACTGGGCACCATCACCTGACCAAGTAGACATCTGAACCCAACCACCACAGTGAGTATGCCTTCTTCTCTTTTTTTCTTTTCCTACCTTTTATTATTTTACTCTAATATTATCAGGGTTGGGGAAACAATTCAGACAAGTGTGTGTGTTCAGGCTACCTTGTTAAATAGAAATTGATTGCTCAGAGATGTTCGAGATGAGAATGACCTTCCATTCAACAAATGGAAGAACCCGACAAATGTGAGAGAATGGAAAATAATTTTGGACTTGTGGGCCTTCCAGGAACACCCATGCAGACTTAGGCAAGTAGTTATGAACCCTCCCTGAGAGACTATGAAGACAAAGTTGAGGGGGCTGTGACATCCCTCTATTCTTCACTCTCAATTTAAAGCGGATGTACAGGAAGAGATATACAGAAATAGAGAGTTTGTATACTACTGAAACTAGGATGGTACTAGTCAAACTAGGTTTTTATTTGTTTAAGATGTTAATTGTAACTACAAAAGGCAACCACTAAGAAAATAACTAAAAATACAAAGAAAAAGAAAGAAAGAAGAAATCAAAATGGTACACTACAAAAAAGCAGTAGTTTTAGTTTTCTGGCTGCTAAAGCAAATCTGCAGTAGGCTGGCCCAAACAATGGGAATTTATTGGTTTATGGTTTTGAAGCTAGGAAAGTCCAAACTCAAGGTGTCATTAACATGATACCTTCTCCCAGAAGACTATGACATTCTGGGGCTGGCTGCCTGGGACCCATGGTCCTTGACTATTCTGTCACTTGGTGTGGCTGTATGTACCTAGAAAAACATGTCTTAAATCTAATCCATTCCTGTGAGTGTATACCCTTTTTAAGGAGGATCTTTTTTTTTTTTCCAAACTAAATTTATTTTAACATTTACTCCCCCATTGTTTATTTTTATTCCATATGTTCTACTCTTTTGTTGATATGGTAGATAAAAGGAGCATCAGACACAAGGTTTTCACATTCACAGAGTTACATTGTGAAAGCTATATCATTGTTCAATCATCATCAAGAAGCATGGCTACTGGAACACAGCTCTACATTTTCAGGCAGTTCCCTCCAGCCTCTCCACTACATCTTGAACAACAAGGTGATATCTACTTAATGCATAAGAATAACCTCCAGGATAACCTCTCGACTCTCTTTGGAATCTCTCAACCATTGACACTTTGTCTCATTTCACTCTTCCCTTTTTGGTAGAGAAGGTTCTCTCAATTCCTTGATGTTAATTCTCAGCTCATTCTAGGGTTTTTTTCAGTCCCTTGATGCTGAGTCTCAGCTCATTCCAGGATCTTTTAAGGAGGATTTTTTGATGAGACTACTTCAGTAAAGGTGTGACTAAATTCAGGATGAATCTTAATGCTTTTATTTGAGTCCTTTACAAATGGAATGAATATATATATATATAGAGAGAGAGAGAGAGAAAGAGCCATGGAAGTAAGAAGTTGAAATCAAGGAAACCCACAAGAAAAGAGAGAGAAAAACAGATGCCACTATGTGCCTTGCCTTGTGTCAGGGCCAAGGATTGCTGGCAGCCTGTGTGTGGGAATTAAAAATTGCCTTGGTGATGCCTTGATTTGGACAATTTCTCAGCCTCAGAACTGTAAGCCAATAAATTCCCATTGTTTAAGCCAAACCATTTCATGGCATTTGCTTTAAGCAGCCTAGAAAACTAAAACAACATGTAATGTAACAATAAGTGAAGTGCTGGTATATGCTTCAAAATGAATGAGCCTTGAAGACACCATGTTGAGGGAAATAAGCTAGATACAAAAGGACAAAAATTATATGATGTATCATATGAAATACTTGGAATAATCAAATGCATAGAGGCAGAAAGCAGACTAGTAGTTTCTGGGGTGGGGGAGGGGAATTGATTGCTAAATGAGTATGACGTTTGGTTTGGGATGATAAAAACAGTCTGGAAATAGAGAGTGGTGAGGGTTACACAATATTGCCAATATATTTAATGTCAAAGAATTGTCCACTTAAAATGGTTGTGCTGGTTTGAATCTATTGTGTACCCCAGAAAAGCCATGTCCTTTAATCCTCATTCAGTATTACTGGGTGGGAGTTTTTTTATTGTTTCCATAGAGAAGTGAGCCACCCAATTGTGGGTGATAACTTTTGATTAGATGATTTCCATGGAGATGTGTCTCCACCCATTCAAGGTGGGATTGCTTACTGGAGCCTTTTAAGAGGGAACCAGTTTGGAAAAAGCTTGAGCACCACCAGAACTGACAGAGCCTTGGGGAGAGAAAGCTAGCAGACATTGCCATGTGCCTTTTCAGCTGAGAGAGAAACCCTGGACATCATCAGCCTTCTTGAACCAAGGGATCTTTCCATGGATGCCTTAATTTGGGCATTTCCACAGCCTTAGAACTGTAAACCTGAAATTTAATAAATTTCCCTTTTTAAAAGCCATTCTGTTTCAGGTATATCATATTCCAGCAGCTTGCAAACTAAAACAATTGTTAAAAAAGATTTTTATGTCATGTCTATTTTACCACAATTAAATATAAATTAATTAAATTATTTTTTTAATTAGGGGAAAACCTATGGAGATTTATATACTTTTCCATTTTAGTCACTTCAATAAACATTTACTGAGTCCCTGCTGTCATGTTCTTGGAGGTTGTCAAAATGATTACAAAAGGCTTAACTTTAAGGAGTTTAACTGAATGCTTAATTCATGAACATTGGGAGTTGTTCAACTGTGCTCATGGCCAGATGAGTTCAAGCTTATCATTTGGATCCAGTGTCCTCCTCCCCAAGCTCTTCAGCTGAGTAATTTCTGAAATGTGTATGGTAAGAAAGGAAGAAATCCAAGGACAGGCCAGCCTTGCGGGAAGAAGGAGGAGGTGCCACCACTCCGAGAAAGGGGAATATGCTAGTTTGAAAGGATTATGTGCCCAAGAAAAGCCATGTTTTAATCCTGATTCATCCCATGGAGGCAACGATTTCTTTTAATTCCTATCCATTACTATATGTTGCAACTTGATTAGATTACCTCCATGGAGATGTGACTCGTCCAATTGTGGATATTAACCTTGGATTAGAGGTAGATGTAACTCCACTCATTCCAAAGTGAGTCTTAATTAGTTTACTGGAATCCTTTAGAAGAAGAAGCATTTTGGAGAAAACTTCAGAATGACAAGAACCACAGAGTCCACCAGCCAGAGACCTTTGGAAATGAAGGAGAATGCCCCTGGGGGAGCTTCATGAAGCAAGAGGCCTGGTGAGGAAGTTAGTAGACATTGCCATGTTCGCCATGTGTCTCTCCACTTGAGAGAGAAACCCTGAACTTCATCAGCCTTTCCTGAGTGAAGGTAACCTCTTGATGGTGCCTTAATTTGGACATTTTTATAGGCTTGCTTTAATTGGGACATTTTCACAGCCTTAGAACTGTAAACTTGTAACTTATTAAATTCCCCTTTTTAAAAGCTATTCTGTTTCTGGTTTATTGCATTCCGGCAGCTAGCAAACTAGAATAGGGAACAAAGCAATACAAGGGGACGTGGGCAGCATTGACTGAAACCAGGAAACTAGGAAAAGAGTCATCTTGCGTTCAGCCACATGTGTCTTTCAGTCTCTATTTGTTCATAATCCAGTTCCAGGGCTCTTATTTGTGTCTATAATCCAATGCCAACAGCAGCCTTGGCCACGTACTTATTGGAATGGGCTCAGTACATGGCCAAACTGTAGGTGAACCAAGGAAAGTTGCAGTTTTGTTCCCTGGGATTTTGTTTTTTAAATATCTCTCAAAACCACTTGGTCCCCAATTTATCTTTTTATTTACCATGAAATTAGATGCACTATTTCAATCATATTTTTGGTGCTTAGTAAATATTCTCTTATAACTAACTAAATAAATGAATATTAAATTTATTACTATTAAGATAATATTTAAAAATTATTTAATATTATTAAAATAAATAATAAATTAATTATTGAGAATCTTCTCTCTATAAAATACAAATTACAAGAAAAATATGACCAATTTTCCATGTCCACAAAGAGGTTATAATCGATAACAATGATGAAAATAACTTTTTAAAATTTATATTATTTGTGTTACTTTATGCACTTGAACATATAAGCAATTTCTCCATAATCCATTAAGTGATTGGCTTTGATCAGTGGATGGCAAACTATGTCCAAATGCAGAACACCATCTGATACTGTAAATAAAGTATAACTGAGACACACACAAAAAAACCCACCTGGCCCCAGTCTACATTTTCTGCTTTGTTTGCTGCTATGCTGGTCCTGCAGCCTACTCGCCCCCAGCCAAACCACATCATACACAGTTCCCCCATGGCATCTTTGAGGTTTCATTGTTCCTAAGAAGATTCTCTCCCTTTTTTTCTTTTCCCTTCAACTGGAAGAAATCTTTTCTTCTCTGAACTCCAATATAAATTTATTTGCCCCGTTTGCACCACTTTCAGTTTCTTAAATGTATACTGTAATTATTCAGGTATATTATCCCTCTCACAAGATTGCAAACTGCTTGTGATCACTGTGGTCTTACTGTCTCCTTTGCACACGCCCAGTATGTGATTCCAAATGCTCTCATCAGATAACATCTTTCCGGAGAGCACAAGTTTAGTGACTGTAGGGGAACTGGCTCTTTCAAATTCTTCTCTCAAAATCAGATATTCTTAGAATATTTTTTTAATCTTTAAACTCTTTGGGCTTCAGATGATAGTTACTTATCTATTTCCACAAAATTGCACATATTCACATTTGTACAATACTTTATATGTAATTTTGGGATTTTAATGGACCCCCAAGCCTGACCATGAACCCCAGGTTAAGAAAATATGATCTAAACTTGAGGAATTCAGATGGCTAACTGCAAAACAAGACAAGTTTGTTTTCTAAATCCTTCCCTTTCTCTACCGTTTCTTACATTCCTTTGTCCCATCCAAAACTGCCCTGGAGGAGCTGTGTCCCAGGCTCCAATATGGCATCTCCCTTCCAGTCATAAAAACCCTTATTCCCAGGATTTTTAAGAGTTTTAAGAATTTATCATATCTTTATTGGCAAATTTCAGTCATAAAAACCCTTATTCCTAGGATTTTTAAGAGCTTTAAGAATATGTTATATCTTTATTGGCAAATTCCAGTCATAAAAATCCTTATTCCCAGGACTTTTAAGAGTTTTAAGAATATGTTATATCTTTATTGGCAAAATGGAATGTTACAGCACTTTGCCATAATGACTGCGAGAATGAAGACCACTCTCAGAAACCAGACTGTCAGTGTTCTAGAAAATGTCAACATCATGCTAAAGAGATGCACAGTTATTGTGAGGGACCCCAGAGGAAACCCACAGAAGGACTTCAGAATGCAGTCTCCTTGGCTTCAGTGGACAAATGCTGGAGAAATAGAAAGGAGCTGGTTACAGTTTGCACTATCTGTAGTCAAGTGAGAATCTGATCAGGGTAATACACTGGGCTTCAATTACAAGAGGAGATCTGTCTGTTCACTTCCCCCATAAATGTCATTATTCAGGAGAGTGGGTTTCTTGTGGATATCTGAAATTTCTTGAGTGAAAAATATATCAGTAGGATACGACGTGGCCAGGCATTGCTTATTCAGTATCTCAAGCCCAGAAAGATGATTTCATTCTTGAAGGAAATGACATTGAACTTGTCTCAACTTAGCTGCTTTGATTCAACCAGACACATTAGTTAAAAACAAGGACATCAAAAAAAAGTTGGATGATGCCTATGTCTCTGAAAAAGGAACAGTTCAGCAGGCTAATGAATGAGATCTAAGATTTATTCAGCTATGGAAGAAACAAGATGCCAGATGATTCCTAAGACCTATTTGTGATATTTTATAAATGCAATAAAACACATCTGTTGATTTGAAGCTTTTTATTTAAAAAAAAAAAGATGGTACAGAATCAGAAACTTTCTAGTTAAGGAGATGGGGTGGGGAGTAGCGAGTTAAGACTTAATTGTACAGAGTTTCTGTTTGCAGTGATGGAAAAGTTTTGATAGTGGATGGTGGTGATTGTAGCACAACACTGTGAATGCAATAAACCCACTGAATTGTATATTAAAAGTGGTTAAAAGGGAAACATTTTAGTCTGTACATATGTTACCAGATTAAACATTAAAAAAAAATTGGAACTGTATAGTGAACCCTACTGTAAACTATGGACTACAATTAATAATAATAATAAAGGCATATTATGCAGACTTACATGTGAGAATTATGAAGACTGGAAGGCACAAAGGAAAATTCTTGCAGGTAAAGTTCAGTGAAAAAAAAACAGAATCACACTGTGCTCACAACTCTAGATTTATATGGGAATGTGAGTAAGGGAAGCTGAAAATCAAGACTTTGAGGATTTAGAAAACATCTGTTTTTCTTTGTATGTTCTCAAAAACTTATGTTCCAATACTAGAGAGTGTAGTATGTGATTGGTGTAATAAATCTCCTTCCTTCATTGACACTAACTCACTAGCTAGAATAAAAGTAGCCAAATAAACAAAATCCCATTAAGGTGTGACAATTGAATTTTACCTGAACCCCATGATCATGGAAAACAGCAGAGGTTAAGAAAACCTCTCAACCTTTGTGATCAAGATAGGCTTAATTTCTCCTTAGTGTGACTAAACCTTAGACAGGCTTCTCCTTGGCTTTAGGATCTGACCTCCCTGGCCTTGACCCTTTCAGAATCCAGTCAGAACACCTTCCACCTGACCGGTATAACTCAGGCGATGACTCCAAATAATCAACATACCCTGTGTGACGTACCTCTCCCTCCAGTTTCTTCTCACTAGCTCCCCGAGTCTTTAAAAACTCACTTGCCCTCTGCTTCGGGGAAGTTGAGCTTCACCTATCTCTACCTTTTGTGAAAGCCTTCTAGTCTCTCTCTCTTCCCTATTGCCTGGAGCTTTGAATAAAGTCATCCCTCCCTGCTTAACATTTTCCGATGCAACTTTTACCTTGATACGTATAAATAATGTCCTAAAAACATCTATACCTGATTTAAATAGTGTTTTGGTTTGCTAAAGCTGATGGGATACACTATACCAAAATGGAATGGCTTTTAAAAAGGGAATTTATTAAGGTAACAAGGTGACAGTTCTAAGGCCATAAAAATGTCCAAATTAAGGCATCCGGTAAAAGATACCTTCACTCAAGAAAGGCCGATGGATCCAGAACACCTCTGTCATCTGGGAAGGCACGTGGTTGATGTCTGCTGTGGTCTTTGGCTTCTGCTTTCAAACAGCTTCCACAGAAGAGTGGAGTTTCTTTCTGTATCTCCAGAATGTTTTCCCCCTTTAAATTCATATCTCCATCTAATCAAAAGTCCACACACACAATTGAGTGTGTCACATCTCCATGGAAACAATCTAATCAAAGTTTCCCACTTTAAACAATAGGTCTGGCCCCACAAGATTGGATTAGGATTAGAAGATGGCTTTTCTGGGTTATATAAAAACTTCAAATAAGCACAAATGGGATTCCCCAAAGATGAAATGAATCTGCAAAGGGACTTCATCGAAGCAACCAGGGTGGGTCATCCATAGGCTTTTTTTTAATCTTTTATTTTTTTATTATGATCATTCTGTTCTACATATATAATTAGTAATTCATAATATCACATAGTTGCATATTCATCATGCTCATTTCTTAGAACATTTGCATCGGTTTAGAAAAAGAGATAAAAGGACAACAGAAAAAAATTCACATATACCATACTTTTAACCCTCCCTTTCATTGATCACTAGCATTTCGATCTAAATTTATTTTAACATTTGTTCCCCCTATTATTTATTTTTATTCGATTTGTTTTACTCATCTGTTGATAAGGTAGATAAAAGGAGCATCAGACACAAGGTTTTCACAATCACATAGTCACACTGTGAAAGCTATATCATTATACAATCATCTTCAAGAAACATGGCTACTGGAACACAGCTCTACATTTTCAGGCAGTTCCCTCCAGCCTCTTCATTGCATCTTGACTAACAAGGTGATATGCATTTAATGTGTAAGAATAACCTCCAGGATAACCTCTCAACTTTGTTTGGAATCTCTCAGCCATTGACACTTTATTTTGTCTCATTTCACTCTTCCCCCTTTTGGTCGAGAAGGTTTTCTCAATCCCTTGATGCTAGTCTCAGCTCATTCTAAGATTTCTGTCCCACATTGCCAGGAAGATCCAAACGTAGTCATGTCCCACGTAGACACGGGGAGGACAGTGAGTTTGCTTGTTGCGTTGACTGGAGAGAGAGGCCACATCTGAGCAACAATAGAGGTTCTCTTGGGGGGTGACTTTAAGGACTAATTTTAAGTAGGCTTGGCCTATCCTTTGTGGGTTTAAGTTTCATATGAATAAACCCCAAGATTGGGAGCTCAGCCTATTGCTTTGGTGGTCCCCACTGCTTGTGAGAATATCAAGAATTCAACTTGAGGAAGTTGAATTTTGCCCCTTTCTCACCATTCCCTGAAGGGGACTTTGCAAATACTTTTTCACTCACTGATCAAATCACTCTGGGATTTATCCGGGCATCACTCTGGACAAACCAACAAAATCTCATGCCCTACTCAAGGTTCCATGTACTTATGGTGTTCAATTAAGCTGTCTACATAAGTTATATTAGGAAACGCACTAGTCAAAATATAAATTTTGTACCAAATAAACATTTTTTGCTTTAGTCTCACACATAAGTTAAAATTTTAAAATATTAATTACTATCTATTTTCAACACCCTGCAGTAATGACATTCCTATGTTCTTCCTCATGCAAAAACATTTTTTAAATTTGTACATTTAGTCACTATCATTATACACTCTAGGTATTCCTAGATTATACCATCTCAGTCTTTATTGTCTATCTTTCTTTCTGATTTTATTTGTGCCCCCAGCCCTCCTCCCTCTATCATTCGCACATGCAGCTTCATTCAGTGTTTTAACATAATTGTATTACAGTTAGGTAGTATTGTGCTGTCCATTTCTGCGTTTTTACAGTCAGTCATGTTGCACAATCTGTATCCCTTCAGCTCCAATCACCCAATATCTACCCTATTTCTATCTCCTGATGGTCTCTGTTACCAATGAAATGCTCCAAGTTTATTCACTAATGTCAGTTCATATCAGTGAGACCATACAGTATTTTTCCTTTTGTTTCTGGCTAATCTCATTCAGCATAATGTCCTTAAGGTTCATCCATGTTGTTACATACTTCATAACTTTATTCTGTCTTACGGTTGCATAATATTCCATCGTATGTATATACCACAGTTTGTTTAGCCACTCGTCTGTTGATGGACATTTGGGCTGTTTCCATCTCTTCACAGTTGTAAATAATGTTGCTATAAACATTGGTGTGCAAATGTCCGTTTGTGTCCTTGCCCTCATGTCCTCTGAGTAGATACCTAGCAATAGTATTGCTGGGTTATATGGCAATTCTATACTTAGCTTCCTAAGGAACCACCAAACTGCCTTCCTCAGCAGTTGTACCATTTGACATTCCCACCAACAGTGGATTAGTGTGCCTCTTTCTCCACATCCTCTCCAGCACTTGTGGTTTTCTGTTTTATTGATAATGGCCATTCTGGTGGGTGTGAGATGATATCTCATTGTGGTTTTGATTTGCATTTCCCTAAAAGCCAGGGAAGTTGAACATCTTTTCATGTGGCTTTTGGCCATTTGTATTTCCTCTTCTGAGAAGTGTCTGTTCAAGTCTTTTGCCCATTTTCTAATTGGGTTGTCTATCTTTTTGTTGTTAAGTAAAACAATCTCTTTATATATTCTGGATACTAGACCTTTATCTGATATATCATTTCCAAATATTGTGTCCCATTGTGTGGGCTGTCTCTTTACTTTCTTGATGAAGTTCTTTGATGCACAAAAGTGTTTAATTTTGAGGAGTTCCCATTTCTTTCTTTCTTTCTTTCTTTCTTTCTTTCTTTCTACAATGCTCGTGCTTTGGGTGTAAGATCTAGGAAACCGCCTCCTCATCCATAGGCCTTTGTATGTCATTTCTGAGCTGAACCAGTTCTTAATATTGCTTTCCAACTTGAAAAGTGAAAAAAAAAAAAAAAAAAGATTTTTTATTTTCTCAGTGTATCCTCCAAGTTAATTAACCTTCCTCTTCTTGGGGAGGCTTGTGTTTTTGTTATTCACAGGTAAGGATCAATTGTAAAGAATGTGGAAACCAGGAGAAATAACAGAAGGCCAGGCTTGTGGTGAGATGGGTTGCAGGGCTTGACAGTACCAGGCTTTGAAATGCTGGGGAGGCCCCTGTAGGACAGGAAACTGCAGAGCTTAAACCTTCCCTTTCCACCTGGAAAAAAAAGACATATTCAGCATTTAGGGCTTTCTTTTTCAAGAGATCGCCACCTGGAACTTGCATGACAGTTCTCCTTTTCTAAGATTAGAGTGACAAGAGGCTTTGACTAGGGGCATGGGTGAAGAGGCATTGAGATGAGTGGCACAGAGCCACAAACAACACAGGAACAGTGGGCCTCTGTGCTCATGGCGGCAGCTCATCCCCGTCCTGGAGGAGGTGATGTTCTGTAGAGTCCACTCTCCACAGACCGCTGGTGCTAGGTAAGGCAGCAACATCAGCCTGCAGACTGAAACAAGATTGCTTTATGTTTTGGGTTTTAGCAGGCTGAGCCAGACAGGGATTTTTTTTCTTTTTCTTTTAAAATCTTGTTTCTTCCTTTCTGCCCAAACCTGTGGCCCCATCATCCACACCAGCTCTTCTAGCATGGCTGCGATATTCCAGGCAGCAGCGGTGGAGGCTGGAAGGACCCTGGGCCCGGCTTCTAGAATCTGGCTCTGATCCCTGCTCTGTCGTGACTCGCTGTGAACAGGCCATCTCCTCTCTGGGTCTGACTTTCCCCATTTGCAAAATAGAAATGAGAGAAACTTAGGGGCCCAGACGAGCTGCAGTATGTGAACTGCTGAAGTGCGTGAACACACAAGAGGCACAGGAATAGAAACTGTTACAACTGGCTGTGTGCCACGATCCCTGAGGCTTGCCATGTCCACAATATTTATTTCTTGTCTTTCTGTTACACTTCAAAGTCAGCTTGAAAATTGCCTTGGACTTCTCATTTGAACATTGTCCGCACTTCTCTTTCCTAGAGCATGTACTTTTCGCTACGCATTAAAGTTTTGAGCTGTAAAACAAAAAAAGAAAATGACTGTGTTCAAAGGTTGTCAGTGAATACTGTATCAGTAAGAGTCAGAACAACATCTCTGCTTGATGCTTTATTGCCTTTTTGTGTGTGTCTATCTATGTAGAAACTGGGTTACAAGAACAATCTTAATAAATAAATAATGGGGGGAGTGGGAATAAGGGGTAAACAAAATTTGGTAGATTGAAATACTAGTGGTCAATGAGAGAGAGGGATAAAGGCTATGGGATGTTTGAGTTTTTTCCTTTTATTTATTTTCCTGAAGTGATGCAAATGTTCTAAAAATGATCCTGGTGATAAATAATGTTATTATGAGCCACTGTTTGCATACTGTGGATGGACTATTTGTGTATGAAGATTTCTCAATAAAAATATTTTAAAAAACAAACAAAAAAAATCCTGACTGCAACACTCAGGTGCTTAGGTGAAAGCTCTTGTTCATTCACCAGGCAGGTTAAGAGAGAGGCTTTTGGACTAGATGATAGAACAAGGAGATTAGGTCTTAGACCCTGGCATGAGAAAAAGATGTGGGGTGCCTGGAGCTAGATGGAGGGAAACAAAATTGGTAGATGAGAGACCAAGACTGGTCAGGGGTGGTGGAATTACAATGACAATAAATTTGAGAATTCAAGGACAGGCTGTGCCTTGGGTTCTGAGATTAGATACAAATTTCTTATCTCCTTTTCCACATTTGCAGTCCCTAAAATCATCAGAGTTCAAATAATATTGTTTAAAAGCATTAGTTTATGGGGAATGGGGAGTGAATGCTTAACTGGTACAGAGATTCTGTTTGGGGTGATGGATAATTTTCAGTAATGGATGGTGGTGATGGTAGCACAACATTGTGAGCGTAATTAACGGCACTGAATTATATTTAGTATTTGAAAGTGGTTTAAATGGAATGATTTAGGTCATATTTATTTTACCCTGATAAAAATCCTAAAAAGCATTTAGTTTGGAGAAACGATCATGTCTATGAAATAAAGAGCAGATAATAGCAATGATTATCATTATAACATTAAATGGCTTCAATTGCATTCTCATTATGTGATTGGGACTGTGCTAGGTGCAGTTATTTAATTGTTCTCATAATTCCATGAGGTAGTACTTATAATTATTATACCCATGTCGGTAATGAGAAAACTGAGCCTCAAAAGACTAATTTGTGTATGACCATGCTGCTTATAGTAAGTGGCAGAAATAAAATCTGGTGAGGTGGCAACTGCCACTCCTGAATACTCAATCCACGTGCATTAATCACTGGATCCTACTAGTACTTACGATGAAAAATGTTTTCTTTTTTTCATTGAGTTAAGAATATTCGCTGAACTTCTGTGTGCACAAGAAGCTATAGGCATGTGGCCTCATTCCTGTCTTGGTTGTCCTATTTATTACGCCCTGGAGGAGGAAAATGGGAATGACAAGGTATTTCAGGAAGGCATGAATGCTAAAGCAGAGATTATTGCCAGATTGCTTTCCCCTGCTGAAAACAATGTGGCCTCCCTGAGGCCATGGTCCCCTGCTATAGGGGTCCCTCCTCAATCTCTACTCCTTCCAGTCCTGCCTTCACCAACCTCTTAAATGTTAGCACATCCTGCTGAACCTGATAGTGTAACCAAGAAATTAAGAACTGACAAATATGGGTGGGCTACGGTGGCTCAGTGGCAGAGTTCTTGCCTGCCATGCTAGAGACCCGGGTTTGATTCCCGGTGCCTGCCCATGAAAAAAAAAAAAAAAGAATTAACAAATGATTATGATTACTGAATCATTATATAGGTGTTTTCCTTTCTATATTATAAAATAGGCAGAAGTTAATGTCTGAAATTACTGAAACTTGTTTATAATTTCTATCATAATGGCAGAGGTCATTCTAGCCTGCTCTCAGCCTGTGTACACTTTCTATTGTAATGGCTACAACCTGTCTGCCCTGTCCCTTAACAGTATGAATCCATAACAACCCTGAATTCCTCAGACTCAAGGAGACAGGTCTTTTGGGCCTAGAGGCCATCTGATGTGCAGCTGCAGCACATAGTATTAAAACTCTTTCTCTCTTGAAACCCTGATGTCAAGGGTTGGCTGTTACGTGCATTAGGCAGAGAACCCACCTCTTTTGCCAGGCATCACTAGCATCAGAGGGCAGTGGCATGGATAGCACATCAGTGATTGTACATATTCTTTCCTTATATGTAAATTGCATATATTCTTTCTTTAGAAATTCTCTTTCCTTGGAAATGTCTCAGGCTGAAATGCATATTTTTACACATCCAACATGTGTAGGGAATGGGGCCGAGTCATTCCCTAAGTCTGTAAAACCTGAAAGCATGCAGCCCCTTGCATGACCTGGGTCAGTTAGTGTTTAACCTGACCTCCTGATGGAAGGAGGAATGTAGGTAAGAGACCAGACGCTTCTCTGCGTAGGATGTTATCTATACCCTACCTTCTTCCAGAAGTTCTTGTGATGTTATCATGTTTACTGCTCTCTAGAGAGCAACCTATACTTTCTCTGTGCAAACTCTAATCAATCCTACCCTTGTGTCATGAGACCATCTGCTTTACCCATGTTCTCATATTCAATGGAATGTCTTTGTCTTGGACCCTATAACTGGACCTGTTGATTTCCACCTAAGTGCTGAGTGCTTTCACCTGAGCTCTAAACTGACCACCTTCAGAGCAGTGTGATTCCCTGATTAACTTCCTTCTTTACTCCTGTAAGTAAATTCCTATAATAAAGTTCATGTCTCAGTCTGTACCTAGTGCTTTTTTTGGTCTTTCGGCTGGAAAGGTCCCTGTGGTCTGGGGACACATCAAAATTTTGGAACAGAGGCCCTAGACTTCTTGGCACCAAAAACTAGAATTTGAGTCCCAGTTGGGTCACTTCCCAGCTGGGCATCTTTGGGTGGATCACCTAACCTCTCCACTCTGAAATTTCTCATTTGTAAACTGTGCTAACAACTCCTAGGGTAGAGAGAAGTTTGAATTAAATAATATATGTAAAAGACAGTTTGTACACCATAAAATGCCACATAAAACAGGATATTTTAAATCCCTTAAATCAATGTATCCTGTAGCAATTTGTATCCCATCTGCTGCATACTGTTTTTTAAGATTTATTTTTCCAGTATGATTTTACATTGTGTTTTGGTGTTACCAAACACAGTGTCAGGTAAATCGCATTATTTACTCAGCTACTTGAGGGCAGGGGCTGCTTCTCTTGTGTCTTCCTTGCCAAAGTGCTTGTCAATAGTAACGTCAATAAAAATATGGACTGACAATCTACCTGCTAAAATGACTGGTGTTTATGAATCTGAGGAAAAGAGAAAAAGGGAGAAGAACCCAAAGCCTAGCTTATGGATACATGTAATGAAGAAATTAAGAATTAAATAATGGCCTGGCAATGTGGGATATGAATCCTAGGGATGAAACTGGCCCTGGCACTGTGGGACCAACAATGACTTCCTAACCAAAAGGGGGAAAAGAATTATAATAAAATAAGGTAGCAGATGCTGAGAGAGCTCAAATAGAGTCTAGAGGCTATTCTGGAGGCTGCTCTTACACAAGCTTCAGCTAGATATTGCTATTTACCATGGTTTGCTAAACCCCAACCCAAACCATTCCTGCCAACCCTAAAGAACACCTAGGGCTCTATCTAAGCTTCTACAAAAATTCCAGGCACTATGATAAATTTCCAGAGACCTACAACCTCCAGATGGGTTTGTAACTAAGAAATTAGAATTTAAGGGATGATTTTGATTACTGACTCATTATATAGATATTCTTTTTTGCTTTCTGGTATATTAGAGTAGACACAGGGGAATACCTTAATTCCCTAAACTATAATTCAGCTGCCCTGATATCTGAAATGATTGTAAAACTCCTTATTTTGTGCCCTTGTGACTGTGAGAGCTGTCTGCTTATTTTCTTGTAGGGCAAAGGCCCTAAGGCTAATGAAGAGTTTGAAGTCAGCTATTAACTAGTTTCAGCCCTGGACATTTGTAAATCTTATCAGCTAGACTCTGCTAGTGAAAGATAACCTGTCTGCCCCCTATGGCTTACACCTTTAGTATTGAAGTGATAGTTGTGCCTCCCCTCCTTTCAGTTTAGGTTCTCCTACTGAAATGATACCAATAACCCTGTCTCCTTTTCTGCTTTGAACTTGCTATTTGAAATGACCTCCCTCATCTCCCCTTACTAAAATCCTTGAAAACCTGAAACCCTAAACTCGGAGAGACAGATTTTGGGCCACTAAGCCATCTGCTCTCCTACCGTGCAGCTAGTAATAAACTTTTTCTCTCTTTGAAACCCAGGTGTCTCAGGAATTGCTTATTGAGCACATCTGGCAAAAGAATCCACAGCCTTTATCCGGTAACAAGTTCCTAGGCCAGATAAGTCCTGAAACCCAGAAGGCCCAGCTTCTCCAGAACATCAGCTAGTCCCATCCCCCTATACTATATTACCAACATCCTTTCCAATATGAAAAAGTTAGAATAGGCATAGCCCAAATACTCCTAAAGAGTGGGAGAAAGATCAAGGGAGAAGGAGGAGTTATGATTTTATGCTGAATCATTATATTGATATTCCTTTAAGTCTCCAGTGTCTTGGAGCAGCTAGAAGGAAAAATCTAAAATTGTGGAACAGTAACCCATACCAAACTCCAAAATCTGTCCTATAACCACTTGCTAAAATGTACTTTGAAATTTGTAGCTCTTTTGTATATATGTTATATTTCACAATTTAAAAATGTAAAAAAAAAATTAATAATGATTATGATTTCTGAATCATTATATAGATTTTGTTTACTTTCTCTATTGTAGAACAGGCAAAATATCTGAAATTGCTGAAACTCAACTAGTCTCACCCTTGTTTATACCTTTTATTGTAATGTTTTTTCTAGCATAGTCCCAGCCCTGTTAATGCTTGTGATTGTAATGGTAACAACTTCATCTCCCTTTGATTGAATCCATAAAAGCCCGAACTCCTTAGATTCTGGGAGACAGATTTTGGGGCTGATAGGCCATCTGATCTCCTACTTCCTGTGCAGCAATAAACTCTCTCTTTGAAATCTTGGTGTCACGTTTTGGCTGTTATGGACTTCAGGCAGAGAACCCCACATTTGTTTGGTATCAGATACTTGGAATCCTTTTCCGAATTCAAGTCCTTAGGGAATAAAAGATGTGCAATTGAATTAAAAAAAAAAATCCTCCAGGGCAAATATTTAAACTGCTAAATAATGTGATAATGTTTTTGACCATTTTTAACTTACAGTGTTCAAGTGGACAAGTTCACTACTGAGCCACAGCCCAGCTGAGTTTCATCGGTATTCCTAGCAGTTTGGAAGATTTTGAAAGGTTGACTGCAGCAGCTTGAAGTTCAGATTTTCAGCAGCATCAGTGCAAGTGTTACTTCTGAACCAACCTAGATCCTGCCTACAATTTAGAACATGGCTTCTTGGCAATGGAAGCTGTTCATTCATTCAAAATCCTTTTTTAACTAAGCAACTCCTTCCAAGGCATTGTGATGCTAATAAAACTACTACAATTGTGTCTGCACTAATAACAAGTTTATAATCTACCAGGAGAGATAAGATCCATTCACAAATTATCAAATAACAAAAGATATGATAAGAGTTGACATATATTAAAGGTATAAATGGGGTCTTTTGTGATTCCCGGGAGGGAGGAGCAGACTGAAAAGTGAATATTCTGGCTCAGGAAACTGAATCATTAAGGTCCTTTCCCTTGATTATAGCCAGAGGCTACACTTCTCAGGACATCTTCAAAGACAGAAAAGAAAAAAACTTTTAAAGGGGAAGAGGTTTATCAGTAAAGAAATCCTCTGGATACCAAAGGCCAGGGCTGCCATAAGGGCCTCTTCTCAGAAGCCAGAGTTCAAATCTGGCCTGAGCTTTGATAGCATTGCTGTCCCTGACATCAGCACCAGATTAGCCACATGCATGGAAAGTTCTTGTTGAAGCCTGACATGCTGCTAATTGAAAAAAAAAAAAAAAAAAACTCCAGGCCTTACATAATAACAAAATTTTAATTTGTTCTTTTGAGCTTGTACCTTCCTAGATTTGATGTAAGACAGATGCTCTGATTTCTTTTTCCTTCTCTTACAGTAACATGTATGAGTGAAAAAATACCAATTTGATATTTTGTAGATTTTTTCCAACAAATTGAAATATGGGAGGAGTGACAAGGTTTAACATTATCCAAGCATTGTGGTCTGGGAAAAGATGAAAGCTAAGAAATTCCCCATCCTTTTGTGTTCAGGAAAATGGCTTACTGTTAAGAACCACCCTTGCCCATATGACTTAGATAAGAAAAAATGTTCCAGCCCAGCACAACCTGGTGACCTAGGGAAATGCTAGACAGAAGATTACCCATGAGTTTAATTAGGAGCTTATGAACAGGAGGAAGACCTCAATGGTGGCCGGTTGGGAGACGAAAGTCTGCACTGCACCCAAAGACAAGAGAGGAGAAAGGCGGCGTGTCCAGGGAAGGCCTTGTAAGGTTTAACAATCTCGTAAGATTTGGTTACAATGGAGTTTCAGCAGAATCTCGTGAGATTTGAGGAAAGACAGATTTGGTTATTAGGGGCGGGGGGGTTTACATTCTTTGACTTTTAACATCTGTCCCCTGTCATGGTAGGCAGCTGGGTGACTGCTCTCAAAATGGAGGAGTGGGTGGAGCTGGACCCTAAGTCCTTACAATTCACCCCCCACAGCAGAGTAAAGTTGACCATAGGACAGACATTGCATTCATTAACAGTATAAGAGACAATAGAGCATAAGTTGTTCCCTATACAGAGGTAAGAACTCCCCAAAGTGATGCAGATATGGCCGAAGAAGGGAATTAAATCATTTTACTGATAATTGGTAACAACTGTGATTTCAGTCATACATGAGAAGATTCTCTTCCAGACTTTTCCAATGTCCTGAATTCTGCCAGGCCAGTTGGGTATTTTACACAGTCCAATTCACAGGAGTCACAGTCCAAGACAGACCGGTGGCACCTGGCAGTGGCAATTCATTGCACACTCAGCATCGAAATCTATTTTGCACATGTTAGAAAGAAAGCCATAACGGAAAGAGAATCAATGCTCACCCAATTGTGGAGAAGAAAAGAATTTATTCATGATCTTGCAAGAATGGGCGCTCAACCAAAATGTGGTGGCTAGCGCGCCAAGTGATAGAATGCCACAGATTTTATATCCCAAGCCTAGCACGCGGGTCCCTCCTCTGTTTCTCCACTGACTGGATACTCCAGAGGTTACAGCCTATGCGGATAGTCTAACTAATTCAAATTTTCCACCAAAGGTTTCTGCTTTTGATTATGCTTTACATTTCAGTGACTCTGGCCGTGACTTAAACTTGTTTTTATCTATATAAGGATTTGGCGGCAATTCTAGGCTTGCATCAGAGGCCCTCCCCTTTTCCTGCCTGCAAGACCAGTTTGAGCCATTTTGTAGCCCTTTGTTTAGTTAGTCCTGGTTCTCTCATCCTTAGCCATCTTGTGGGAAAGCTAAATTTAATTTTATTCTTACACACATAGGTAACTGCAGAAGCCTATTGCAAGAAGGTGCTAAGGGCAAAAAGAATACAAGCTAAATTTCCATTAGTAGGTGACTCCTGCAAATTGCAGGGAGACTTCTAGAGTCAAGTCCACAGTTAGCCTGGGCATAATTATTCACAGAATCGTACATATTGTGCCTTGGGGAATGGAGGGCGGGGTCCTGGGTTGGTTACATATACAACTTTTGGCATTTTGTGTATAAACTGTGGTTTAATATTTAAATTTTGGGAGACCACAATACCCCAGGGACCTAGGATTCCCAACTAACACAGCTGCATTGGCCGGGAGCATGGCCAATTGACCTTATTTTCCCCAATTTCTAATGCTTGTGGCACAGGCAACAGCAAGTTATTTTCATTGCCTTCTGACTGTAGTATTGCTGGTCTTTTTACCTGAAATTACAGCACCTGCCTGGGCCCTGCTGTTACCAGTTCAACAGGGGCCATGACTTGAGGCTGGTGAGGGTTGGATACAGCTGGCATATGCACTGCCATCCACTGCTGCAGAGATTGCTTATTACCTTTTAATTGCACTTTTAAAGGCCCATTCATCCTTTCAATTAACCCCACTGCTGTGGGTTGTAAGGCAAAAGAAATATGAAATGTCCATACAATGTCACGTTCAGTAGCCTAGGATTGGGTCAATTTTCTGAAAGAAGGGATCCCCTATCACTGTTCACATGTGTGAATGAAGAATACACTGAGCTTTTCTTTTCTTTTCTTTTTTTTGCACCAGGCTTTTCTAAGCTAAGTATTATAGTTCTTTAGTTAGCTTTTCCTACAGGGATGGTCGGCAACAGTCCAGTGTATAATACAGCTATAAAAGTATATGTTGCACCTATGGATAAGAGAAGGGGCCTTATATAAAAATTTACCTGTCATCTGTTAACCAGAACCTGCTCATGGACAATGTGACAGAGTTGGTGAGGAAGTATCCTTGGGCGTTGCAGTGAACAGGAGGGGCAGGCATCCACAACTTCTTTCAGTTGTTGTCTGGTGATGGGCAGATGGAATTGCCGTGCCAGTCTCCACAAAGTCTGGTACTCATGCTGTCCCCTTTTTCTACACAACCATTCAGCAGCTTCATGCAATGTTGGTTTTTAGACTACGAATTTTTGCTAAAGCATCTGTTTTAATATTGCCAGGTAAAGAATTAGTGTTATGGACAGAGACATAAAACATGGTTACCTTTTGCTGGTGACAGACACCACATGTCTTTCCAGCTGACAGACGTGTTCCAGACCCATCAGTCTTTCCATATTTCTTTGCCCCATAAGGGGTGGCAGATAACAGTCCATTGCTCCTGCTACCACGTGGCTATCTACATGCCAGACCTGAGTACCTTGCCCAATTATCAGCACAAATAGTCAATACATCTCCTGGTTCATAAACAATGACCATCCATACAGCTCTTAATTCAGCCATTGACTGCTTTGCATAGTCCAAGTTTCCCACCATATAGTGTCCATGCAAAGTTACATGGCTACTGCTGTCCGAGTGGTAGGCTGCCTGTGTGCTGATCCATCAGTATACCAGGTAGACTTAGGTATACTGCCACACCTGTCAAGAGACAGCCACCTTGGGGTGTCTCTCTCTCTCAGCCAACATGACAAGCAAAGGCCTCTCTCTCTCAGCCAACATGACAAGCAAACTCACTGTCCTTCCCCACTCTAGGTGGGACATGACTCCCAGGGGTGTGGATCTTCCTGGCAATGTGGGACAGAATCCTAGAATGAGCTGGGACTCAGCATCAAGGGACTGAGAAAACCTTCTTGACCAAAAGGGGAAAGAGTGAAATGAGACAAAATAAAGTGTTAGTGGCTGAGAGATTCCAAACAGAGTCGAGAGGTTATCCTGGAGGTTATTCTTACGCATTAAGTAGACATTACCTTTTTAGTTAAGGCATAACAGAGAGGCTGGAGGGAACTGCCTGAAAATGTGGAACTGTGTTCCAGTAGCCATGTTTTTTGAAGATGATTGTATAATGATATAGCTTTTGCAATGTGACTGTGTGATTGTGAAAACCTTGTGTCTGATGTTTCTTTTATCTACCTTATGGACAGATGAGTAAAACATATGGATTAAAAATAAATTAATAATGGGGGAACAAATGTTAAAATAAATTTAGTAGATTGAAATTCTAGTGATCAATGAAAGGGAGGTGTAAGGGGTATGATATGTATGAATTTTTTTCTGTTTTCTTTTTCTGAATTGATGCAAATGTTCTAAGAAACGATCATGATGATGAATATACAACTATGTGATAAAAAAAGAATGTTCATATTGTATGTTGATTGGATTTATTAATAAAAATTAAAAAAAAAAATAGACAGCCACTTGGAAGGATCAGCAGGGAGGAGCAAGCATTGTTCGCCAACATAGGAAACTGGTCTCAGGATATCATGCATTTCTGTACTTAAGGGGCTATTGTTGAAAATGCTGCACAGTAGCAGATAAGTACATACCCATCCCGGTATGGGGATGGTTGTTCTTAATTTCCACAGGGCATCTCTGCGTTAGTCCTTCAACTAGCAGTAAGGCATTATAGGTAGCACACAGATGTTTATCTAAAGGAACTGTACCACAGTTTGGCTCTGTACAGTTTGAAGTAGCCTAGAAAAGCCATGTTTTAATCTAGATCCAATCTTGTGGGGGCAGCCATTTCTTTTAATCCTGATTCAACACTGTAGCACAGAACCTTTGATTAGATTATCTCCACTGGATGTGGCGCACCCAATTGTGGGCGTGACCTTTTGATTAGATGAAGATGTGACTCCACCTATTCCAGGTGGGTCTTGATTAGTTTACTAGAGTCTTTAAAAGGAGAAACATTTTGGAGAAACCTCAGAAATGACAGAGCCAACAGATGCTTGGAGAACAGTTGCTTCAGAGAACAGAAACACGGATGTTTGGAGATGCTTGGAGCCAAGCAGATGTTGTCATGAGATGTTAAACAAGCCAGAACCTGGAGAGGGCCAAGGAAAGCCAAGATGAAAGCCAGCCCTGGAGAAGCAAAGTGAGGAACTCTCACAGGAACAGAGGCTGAAAGCATGGAACCTAGGAGTGAGGGAGCAGCAGATGTCAGCCACATGTCTTCCCAGCTGACAGACGTGTTCCAGACCCATCAGTCTTTCTTGAATTAAGGTCTCTTTCCCTGGATGCCACATTTTCATAGTCTTAGAACTGTATACTTGTAACTTATTAAATTCCCTTTTAAAAAGCCATTCTATTTCTGATATATTGCATTCTGGCAGCATAACAAACTAATACGGGCTCCTTTCCAGAGCTGAAACCAAAAGCAGATGGGAAATTTCTTTTTCTATTGCCTTTGCCACAGGCCCCACCCAAAGCCAATATCAGAACTGGCTATATTTAATTCACAAGTCACATTTGTGTCTACCCCTCATGAAGCCTGAGCTAGTGTGATGGCTTTTTCAAAAGCAGCCTCCTGGGAGGTATCCCATTCCCAGGGTAGTGGTTTCTTATCAAAACATACACGCATTTTAACATTTGAGCTGGGTGAGGAATGCAAGGTTTCTAATACCCTAACTATCCCAAGAAAGTCATTAGTTGTTTTGGCATATGCAGCACAGGAAGAGATTGTACCTTGTCTATTACTACAAAAGGAATTAATTTTGCCTCTTCCAACCATACACTACCCAAGAATTTGACAGGGCAGCAAAGGCATTGCAGTCCACCATGATCAGTTGTCCATCCCTGGCTGTTAAGATGAAACACCAATGAATCTGAAACTTTTTTCAGTTCTGGAGAAGGGTTACTGGTTAACATGACATCATCAATATAATGAACAGAGTTACACCTTTCCATTTTGCAAAATCCTTTGCTATGAGTCCATGGCAAATGTTCAGTCTGTGTGAATAGCCTCGTGGGAGCGTTATAACAATCCTTTGTTCTCCTTCCCAAGCGAGGGCAAAAATGGGTTGACTGGCACTATTTAAGGGAATACCAAAATATCGAGTGCTAATTCCTTATAGGAGAGGGGCAATTTTTGGAAATGTGGCATCCAAAGGTGGCATTACTCCACCCTCTGCCTCCAAGATTTCTTATTTTTCTCCTTTCCATCATCAGATAAAGAATCTATGAGATCCCAGTCAGGGGAAGTCAGGATATGCCCTCTTAACTCCAGCATACCAGCATACTAATATTTCTAAACTCTTATGACAAGGCATAGCCTCTCATTCAATGCATCCTTCAAATCTGCTGATTTCTGTCTTTTTGAAACAGTCCACTATAATGGCCCCTGTGGACTTGCGAATTTCTATGTCTTCCTTGAGTCAGCCTGCTATAGTTGGCTGCACCACAAACAACAGCCAACTGATTCCAGCACAGTCAAGCAAGTGGGTGACCCCTTCCCAGACCAAGGAAGTATGCCATCCCGGGATTACCCTGACAGAGTCCCTCTTCCCCAGATGTATTCTCTCTACAACTGGTGGCTCTTTGTTCTCCTGGCTGGCTCGCCAAATATTCCAGTCCAGCATAACCCCCGAGACCAAAGAAAACGCTGGACAGATTATTCATGAGTTTAACTAGGGGCTTATGAACAGGAGGAAGATCTCCCCAGTGGTGGCTGGTTGGGAGATGAGTCTGCACTCCACCCAATGAAAAGAGAGAAAAAGAAAGCGAGCATGCCCATGGAAAGGCTTATAAAGTTTAACTGCCCCATGAGATTTGGTACAGTAGAATTTCAGCAGATTCTCATGAGATTTCGTTATTAGGGGAGGGGTATATATTCTTTGACCTTAAAGTCTGACCTGGTCATGTAGGCAGATAGGTGACTTGCTCACAAAATATAGGAGAGGACGGGGTCTGGACACTGAGTCCTTACACTTACAGATGCTACCCCCCCCAGTTTACCCATGACAAGGACAGACACAGACCTTCCACATACCCATTCTTTGCTTCATGTACTGGTTTGAAACTACTATGTACCCCAGAAAAGCCATGTTTTAATCCTGATACAATTTTGTGGGATCAGCCATTTCTTTAAATCTTGATTCAATACTGTAGGCAGAAAGTTTTTTAGATTATCTCCAGGGAGATGTGACATGCCCACTTGTGGGTGTGATCTTTTGATTAGATAGAGGTGTGACTCCACCCTTTCAAGGTGGTTATTGATTGGTTTACTGTAGTCCTTTAAAGGGGAAAACATTTTGAAGAAGTCTCAGATACAGGCGCAGACACAGACACTTGGAAATGCAGATGCAGACTCTTGGAGAACAGTTGTTCAGAGCTGACAGAGACACGGATGCCTAGGCACTGGCAGATCCCAGCAGACGTTGCCATGTGCCTTCCCATGAGATGCTATGCAAGGCAGAATACAGAGTTGTGTCATGGAGGAACTGAGTGAAGTCCAACAGATGCTTAGAGAAAAAACCCCAGATCAGAAGCGGAAGCAACAGAACCAGGAATAAGGTCAGCAGTTGCCAGCTATGCGTCTTCACAGCTGAATAAGTGTCCCAAACAGCATCAGCCTCTCCTGAGTGAAAGTAAACTCTTATTGATGCCTTAATTTGGACATTTTCATGGCCTTAGAACTGTGAACTTGTAACTTAATGAATTCCCTTTATAAAAGCTGTTCCATTTCTGGTATATTGTATTCCGGCAGCATTAACAAACTAAAATACCTCATAAATGGCTAGCTGAATTGCTTATCTCCACTGATCAGTCAGAACAAAATGATCAATCAGAACAAAGTTTACTAAGCAAACCTGGGTTAAGCTTCTCTTCTTCCTCCAGATGACTGAACTCTAAAGGAAACTCCCAGAAAATAGGCTGATTCAAAGCATAAAATATTCTCTAATCTATTATCTGACCACGTCATCCTTTCATCCCACTACCCTACACCTGGTTTCTTTCCTCTCTATAATAGAAAGACTCTTTTTGCCTAATTCTTGATGGTCAGAGAGGTCTCCCCATTACTACAGGCCCTTCTCTCTATTGCAATAACCCCATTCATATTTTGCAATGATCCTTGTGAATAAAATCTTCCCTTACCAAACCTGGATTTGTTTATTTTACTACAGAGATGAAATTTTAAGCATGCAACATTTGTTGTTGTCTTGAGTTTGTTATTGTATGAGATAGAACTATAAAACAAAGTGATTAATTTTAAACCAATGTGGTCACAATAGCTTTATAGTAAAATGCATGGACACGGAAACCAGACTGTCTGCTAGTCTACTTAGTGGCGCACCCTTGGGCAAGTCCTGTCTCTGTTTCCTCATCTATAAAACCTAGACATAACTTATCATCAGTAACAAGTGTCATACATTTGCTAAATAGTAAATAAACACAGCACAACACATTCATTACATACTCTGGGCATTGAATATCCAAAGTAAGTATTATTATTTTTGGAAAAACTATTCCAATGATGTAGCTATTGGTCAAAATATATGTGAAACTGTAACCAAAATGTTAAGAATTAACAAATGATTATGATTACTGGATCATTATATAGAGAAATGTACTTTCTTTTGTAGACTAGTCTAACGTTAATACCTGACATTACTGAAACTCAAACTAGTCCCACTCTTATTTATAGCTACTACTGTAATGGTTATTCTAGCCTGGTCTGAACCCTATTTATATTTGATATCATAATGGTAATAATTCCATCTCCCCTTGTTTGAATCCATAAAAATCCTGAACTCCTCAGACTATGAGAGAGAGATTTTGGGGTTGTTAGGCCATTTGATCTCCTGCTTCTCCCTTACTAATACTTTTTCTCCCTTTGAAACCCTGGTGTCATGGATTAGCTGTTATGCACACCAAGCAGAGAAACTTGCTTTTGATTGGTATCAAAACCAGTACCACACTAATGCCAAATGTTAATAATAGGGAAAACTGTGTGTGTGGTGGTGGGGGGGGGGTGAGGGAATTTTATGGAAACTCTATACTTGCTGCATGATGTTCTAGTAAACCTATAACTGCTCTAATAAAAAATTTTTTTTTTAATATATTTGAAACCAAATAAAATTGCCTTCAGAAGCTGTACATGTTCTTTCATAATATTACCCATGGCAGCAAATCTTCCTTTTTTGAAGCTAGATTTGCTTTTTAAAATAGCCTGATGTCCTTCAAAGCCAAAGATGGTGAGTATAATGCGAGCAAGCTGGGAAGTACATTCTTGGCAAAAACGGGTGTGATTAAAGTAAAGGTGGCCCATTTTCTCTGAAGCACACTTCCAAAAGAGAAGCCTTGCAAATATGCTTAAGCAATGGCAGTGCCTTTTGATCAAATGCATGTATCAGTTATCTATTGCTGCATAACAAAATAATCCAACAGGGAGCGATTAAAGACAACAAACATTTAATTCCTCAATAGTGACTGTGAGTCAGGAATCCAGGGCGGTTTATCCAGGTCCTCAGGCACGGGGTCTCTCACAAGGCTGAGATGAACGTATTGGCTGGGGCTGCAGCCATCTCAAGGTTCAACTGGGGAAAAATCTGCTTCTAACTCTATATGGCAGTTGCTGGGCCCAGGGCCTCACTGGGTGTGGCCTCTCCATACTGCTGTCTTCAGTGGCAGCTTCCTCAGAGGAAGGGATGAGAAAGAAAGGAAGAGAGATTCAAAGAGACAGAGACAGAGAACTCAAGGCAGAATTTACAGTCTTTTTTTTTTTTTTTTAAAAAAACTAACCTTGGTGATAACATCCCATTACTCTAGTCTTATTCAATTTCTTAGAGATGAGTCAAAAAATTCAGGTCACCCCCAAGGAGAGGGGATTACACAAGGGGGTAAATAGCGATAGGCAGGGATCATTGCATAATCCCCTAAAGTGGCAAGGCTGAATGATAACACTTATTTCCAGATTTCTCTTTTTCTCTTTATATATGTCTAAATATGTGTGTGTGGTTGTTTAAAAATTTGTCATCATTTTATAAGACTGTTACAGTTTTTTTCTGTGATACAGATATCTTTGTGAAAAACTTATTTGACACAAAGAACATAGGATCTTAATCATCGTCACTCTTGCACCTGAGTAATGGATTGAAATTACCTATGTAAAAAGATTAGTTCTAGTCCATTTCTTTTACGGTGGACTTCACCTCTGATAGAATTATTTATTTATTTTTTTGTAATTTGAAACATTTAAGTGACTATCATTGAACAAGATCCTGGTATTCTGACATTTCTAGCATTTTGTTTCTTAATGTCTTTTAATTCAGGAGTTAATTTATGTATTAACTTTAATAAAGACAAATGACACAAACCTGTTTTCAGTGAGCTCCCACCAGCCTGCAAATGCAAGCTATACAACTTCTCCAGCTAAGAATAATGCTTGTTAACAAACGACACCATTTTCATCTATCAAAATTTAATGAAAGTAGAGCCTTCCTTTCAAATTTTTTCAAGACTCTTTTTCTTAAATTGAGCAAACTTATAACAGAGGGTGCATATTTCTCAACAAAAGAGTCAAGTTTATTTGCTAATATGAAAGCCTTGTGTTGAAACCTGATGATTTGAGTCTAAATGTAAAGTCTGACCATGGCGACTAAACCAAAGAGATGACCACTGCTTGACAACTAAAGACAGAAAATGGTGGATTAATACTGGAATCAGTAAGTCTTACCACAGAGGTTAAACTGATGTACATGGTTTTAAATTGACCCTGATCTGTGAACCTATGCATTTTATATGTGAAACTATATAAAAAACCAAATTTATGGAAAACACGTTCATCCACACCTACAAAATAACTGAATTAATAGAACAAACTTGCTATATCTTTTTTTTTAACCTCTAAATGTTTCTTTAAATGCCTTCCTCTGAAATCCCACTCTCTTGTTAAACACTTAGCAATTTGATATACATCTTCCAGATCTTTTCCATATAACACGCAGATTCATGAGCACGCTATCCGCATATTTGAAAGGGGCCTTCTTCAACTCGGTTTTCCCTCTTTCCTCCTAACTGAGAAGTGCATTCCTGTATAATATCAAATTAACCATTATAAGAGTAAAAATCTTATATCTTCTCAGGAACGCTGAAGGTTCATTGAAAAAGTTACGCTTACGTGTAAGCAATTTCAAAGAGACTCTCCTATTCAAATTGTCACCTAAAGATTACTTTCACGTACATCTCAATTCATCTTTGTACAAATTCTACCAACTGCTACCGTTACTGTTAGCCAGGGCAAAAACAACAGTTAGTCAAGCGTGGTTGTGGGGGGAGACAATGCTAAACAGATTAACAATAACCCACAACCCTCGGACCAACCGGAGTAATTTGTTTATCTTTGCCTATTTATAGTTCCCTTTTGAACTCTTTTCTAAGTAAGGACACTTTTCATGACCTCGTTCACAATCTTGACAAGAAAAATACGTAATACTCCCCGACTAAATTCAGTGAAAACAAAACAAAATTACTCTTTTTAAAATAGTTTGCAAGAATTTTATCAGCTAGCAACCTTTTTTGCATTTCACTTTTACAAGTGCATTATGGGTAGCACCTAGCTAAATCTGAAAGTAAAACAGGCGTATGGCTCCCAGCAATGAAGGCTGGAGAAGTTGCTCGCTAGTCTTGGTAAGTACAGCCCTGCTGGGGCTGGGAACCCACACCCTGCCCTCGTAGAGGCGGAACCGCCGAGTGAATAACCGAAGGAATCTAGCCACTCATTTGCCTCTGCGCTGCCATGTGGGACCTGCGCCTGCTTGTTTGGCGGGTTTCCCCCCTCACATTCATAGAAGTTTCAGAACCGCGTAGCCACGTCTGGTCTTCGCAGACGCGGATCGGGCGGAATCCGGAGTTCCTGGGAGGCAGAGCGCTGGCCTGCTTTTCCGTCTCTAGGGACTTGTGTTTCCCACCAGCCTGCTCCGTTTAATCCCTAAAAGTCCCCGTCCCCAGAAATCGCGGTCGTCTACTATTCAGGTTCCAAATTGGTTAAGGATGAAGAGTAAGTCAACGGGGGTCATACAGGTGACCCCAGCAGGACTTCCTTCTTTTCCTCCGGTGATTGCAAATACCACCCAGGAAACGCCGTGTTTGTTAAAAAGAGAACTTCAGCAGCTTAAGTGCCTCATAAATTAGTCATCGTTTCTCAGCCCACCACGGCGGCCGAGGTATTTATCAAGAACTGATTAGGAAATGCAAACCATGGGTGAGCCTTCGAAGCTTTAAATAGTTGTAATGAAAGCTTAAGGAAAAACGGAGAGGAGACTGTTCACACTTGAGTATTTTGCACAAAATTTTTTGCCAACCAAACCCTTGTTTTCCTTAATTAAAGGAGAGGGTTTTGGCCAAGGATGTTGGTCTGAACCCGGGTGTTTTATTTGCCAGAAATACTTTCAATATGTAAGCCTTTCAGTATATCAGAATCTTTGGCCTTTTAAAGAAATTCTCTTGGGAAAGTTTGATAGATTTCCGCAGTTATTCAGAGTAAAGCCTATTCCTTAGGGCTTTCCAATAACTGATTGTTTTACCTTCCTGTAAAGACAAATCAGAGAATTGTACAGAAAAAGGCCTAAGGTTACTTTCTTATTTATTGTGATCAATGAAAAAATTGGAAATTATAGAAATATTGGGACTGGAATTGAGAATTCCTGAAAAATGAAGGAAACCTCAGATAGTTAAGATACTAAACATTGTCGTAGAAAAAACTGGTGGCACAAAAAGTTTAGATTTTTAAAATGCATGCAATCTAGGAAAGGCAGTAGATTTAGAGATATGCTGTCAAAGCTGTATTTTAAAGGCAAATAATTGTTGTAGTGACATCTTTAGAAATTTGGGGATTTTTTGTCAATTGAGGTGAAAATTTATATACCAGTAATCATAGTTTGTATAATAATTTGCAAATTTCCATGTATCATCTCACTTATATTACACTAGTGATGTCTATATCTTTGGAAATTGATAGAACAGGTTATCTTTTTCTCCCTCCTATAATATTTATTTGATTCAAAGGAAATAAAATGAGATATAGAACAAGTATTGATAAATGGTGGGGTGAGAGGTTAGCTCTACATCTTGGTAGAAATAGTTTTAGTTCTAGATCTACAAGGACTCAAGTTGCTTGCCCTCTTTTATGTTCATTGAGATTTACCTCCATGCCAACCATTGTGCTAAGAGCTTTACTAGCTCTGTCTCATTTAGTCCTTAGAGCCTACTCCATTAGGTAGGTTAAATCAGTGAAATGAAATAACTTCCTCCAGGGCCACAATCTGTAAAAGGTGGAGCAGGAGCCCTCTCTGAGCCTGGGTCTTTCCAGGGCTAATGTGCTCCTTCTGAGCCCCTGACTCTTTCTCTCCATCAAAGATATTACTGCAGGGGGGAAAGGTGCCTAATCGAATGCCTCGCACCTACGAAGCACATTTAATAAGGGGTCATTTGAATTAATTAATAATCATTGGGTATGATTCTTCAGGGATTTAATTTTAGTAACTTTGATCAACATTGTATCTATGTCCTCTTTTTTCCCTTCCCATTATCCAAAGCATTTATAAATTCCTAGACTCATGCTAATGATCCCTTCTTTTCTGTTTTTTTTTTAATTGAATGCAGTTTTATTGAGATATATTCACACACCATACACTCCTTTTCTTTTTAAGCTATCTAACTGAATACAGTGAGCTATCTTTATATGGCTACAGAAAGAAACACTCTGTCCTCCGGGTGGGTCCCATCCTGGAATGACGAGAATAGGGCAGACAACTCAGTGGACAGTGCGGTTGGGAAAGGAGCATCCTGTCTTGGCCCTGCACTGCCTGTTCTGAATCAGACACTGTCGCAACAATGGGATGGTGGTTGCAGTTTGAATCCAGCACGGAAAATTCAGCCAGGGAATATGAGAGCCAAGTAGAGTAGGAGTCTTTGGCCCTTGCAGGCCTGGGGTGACAGGGAAGTGAAGTGGCTTTGCCTGGTTTCCTGGCCGCCCTCACATCCGCTTGGGATCAGTGTCTCCACATCAGGATACCCAGACATTTTGAAAATGATTTATTGCTTTTTCTGATTATAGGAGCAAATATGTGCTTGTTAGATAAAATTTGAAAATGCGGTAAAATATGAAGAGGAAAATTAAAAATGACCTGATTCGGTCTACTACCCAAGTAGTTATTTTCTTCCAATCCTTTTCTCTATGCATTTTTCTTCAGTTGGGATCATGCCTAATACATTTTTTTTTTTAACCATGCTACTTTTGCTTAACTTACTTATGAAGTCTAAGCATTTCCCCGTACCGTTAAAATCTCTTCATGAGCATCCTTTTTAGACACTGGGTAACAGTCCATCCTGTGGACAGCTCATAATTTACTCACTCATGCCCCTAACAGTGGACACGTCAGTTATTTGCATTTTTTCACTGTTTTATATATTTTCACTGTTTTATATAATGCCAGTGTGAACATCCTGAGTTCATGCATCTTTCAATACCAGTTATTTTCTTGGTATAAATTTTTGGGAGTGAAATCAGATGTCAGAATATAATGATTCTTTAGGTTCTAGTTACACTTTGCCGAGGGCTTTTCAGAAAGGCCGCGTGGTCTGGCACTCTTGAGACTACTGGGGATGTCAGCAACATGTCTGTGGCGTTTGCAGCCTGGAGACGGACCAGGGAGACATGGCTCCCACTGCTGTTCAGATGTTGAGTGGAAGTAACCATCATATTCTAAGGACTGTGAAAATAAAGAAAAGACCTGAGTATTGTGTGTAGATGTTGCATGCAAACTTGGCTACTGTGCTGCAATTGCAGATTCTAATCAAAACATGGAGTCCTATTTACCAGCATTGTAACCGAGAAGTTAGGATTTAAGGGATGATTTTGATTGCTGAATCATTACGTAAATATTCCTTTTTGCTTTCTGGTATATTAGAGTAGACGGAGGGAAATACCAGAAATCTCTAAATTGTAATCCAGCTGCCTTGATCTCTGATAATGATTGTATAGCCCTTATCTTCTGCTTCTGTGATTGTAAAATCCTTGTGACTAACCTTCATTTGTACCCAGTTATCCTGTTTTTCAACTTGAGTTTTGTAATCACTACAGATAGCCCCTAATGTTTATTAATGAAGGGTCTTGGGTCAGCCCAGAGCTAACCCACCCCAGGTCCAAAGTTATCTTGATGACTGAGACTGGATCTGACCAAAATGGTCCTGCCTGACATGTGCAGTGGCTTAGATTTTACCCTACAAGTCACCTATACCTCATTCCACCATTTTCTTACACATGTGCTGTGACTAAGCATGTAATCAATCTGCTTATGATCAATAATTAGATCACCTCTAATTACATCATCTGGGGCCACTGTGCTCACAATCCTAAACCCTGCCCATCTTTTTCTTTAATAAAACTATCAGAATCACTGCAGCACAGGGAGACAGATCTTGGGCTGACAGGCCATCTGCTCTCCTACTATGTGCCTAGTAATAAACTCTTACTCTTTAAAACCCCGGTGTCTCGGATGTTGGCTATTGAGCGCATCAAGCAAAAGAATTCACTGCCTTTGTCCAGTAACAAAACTACCTGCGCCAGATATACTGGTTAGCTGTTTAATTAATCAGTTTTATTTTGGTGTGTGTATGATGAGAAACCAGCTTCCTATCTTCCTTGCCTACCTCTTCCCTCTTATCTTAATTAGGATTTCTAAATTGTATGGTATTTCTTAACTTTAAAACCTCTCCAGGTAATGTTAAAAATAGTCCTGGGGGGGGGCTGGGTTTCAGTCGCCCTCCCCCACCTCGGTGCTCTCACAACATAGATTCAGAGAGAGAAGGGTAGGTTGGATTCTCCTGCACCACATATGCAGGACCAGGTGAAGGGCCAGCTGCCTGGGCCTAACCATATGGCTATGCAAGGACCTGGACACAGTCAATGCAAGGTGACAGTTCCACGAACATGCCTACAAGCAGCCTTGGATCTGTGGGTGGTTGCAGCCATTCTGTGCCATCATCACAGAGCATGCTAATACAGAAAGGCCAAGGGACTGCACGGTTTCATCAGCACAAGACAGCGGGTACACTTTACCACATCCTCACCTTTCCTGAAATTATGGGAGATTATCTTTTTCTTTTTTCCAATTTTTGATCATTTAAAAAGTGAAAAATGGTGTTTGCTTCTGAGAGTTTTAATTTGTATCCATTTGACTTTCAGGAAGCAGGAATTTTTCCATGCGTTTACTAAACATTTCCCCTAAATGCTTTCTTTATTGATTTGTATACTCTCTTATATATTACAAAATATCTTAACTGAATCTGTAGCAGAGGCTGAACATTTCTCAGTTTATGGTTTGCCTTTAGATTTTATGATATGGAGATGTTTAATTTTTAGTAGTCAGTCTTATGTAGTTTCTTCCATTAAATTTAAGTTTAGAAAGTTCCTCCTATTGATAAATCAATTGACATTCACCTGTATTTTCTTCTAGCTTTTGTCTTATATTCCGCTTACCTGTTTAATTAATCAGTTTTATTTTGGTGTGTGTGATGAGAAACCAGCTTCCTATCTTCCTTGCCTACCTCTTCCCTCTTATCTTAATTAGGATTCCTAAATTGTATTTCTTAGCCTTAAAACTTCTCCAGGTTATGTTAAAAATAGTTAAATTTTACTATGCTTCTGATTATTTTCTGAGAATACTCTTTCAAGAACTAACATGCTAAATGACTTTGGGTAACTCATTTTATCTCTCTGGGGCTCAGTCTTCTGTAAAATGAGAGATTTGGAATAAATCAGCTTTTCCATGGAATAGTCCAAATTGCACAAGATTGATATGGTTAAGTGAGGAAAGAATGCTGTGGTCAAATGTGTTTGGGAAATTCTGTGTTGCATAAAGTATAAAATTTTAAAAAATTTTACTTTACCTTTAATATTATCATTTATTCAATAACATTTTTTGGATGCCTCCTACGCCAGGTATTGTGCTAATCACTAGAGATGGAGCCCTGAGCCAAGGCTCAGTCTCAGCTCAGTAGAGTTCGCAATAGTGCAGAAGACAAACACTGAACAAGCAGTGACCAATTCCAAGGGCATTATGAGAGAGGAAATCAGGAACTCAGGACAGGGAGTACCTCACTCAGCATCCTCGAAGTTGTGCTGAGAGCTGAAGGCTGAGTTAGAGCTTGATCAGGGTAAATGGAAGGAGCAGAGATGATACAAACACAAATGCCCCTCAGTGAGACAGCATGAAATGTTGGAGAAATTTGTGAAAGTCTAGGCTGAAGTCAGATTATTATGGATTTTATAGGGCTTTTAGGATGTATGGATTTTATTGTAATCAAAGATTTTAATCAGGGGAGTGATGTTTACATTTTGGAGAGATCCTTATGGCAGTTTTGCAAAGACTGATGGAGGCAGAACTGTTAAGAGGCCTGGAGTATTTTAGGAAGGAGATAATGGTGGCTGGGTGATGACAGTGAAATGAGGGGAAAGGGGACAGACTGGAGAACTAACTATTATGGAGATCAGATTGCAAAAGGTAAGGGAAAGAGAGGAGCGAGAAGTACCTCCTAGGTTTTGGGCTTATGCCATTAGATAGATACTGGCATCATTTCCTGAAATATGGACTATGTAATATGAAGAGTATTTATGCAAATGGTTGTGGGGCGGTGATATATGGAGACTGATGAGTTCCATTTTGCAGGTGATACTGCGGATCTCTAAAATAAATAAATAGTATTCAGCATTGCCAAGTTTATTGACCCATACCTGTTTCCTTTTAGCAGAATGTCTCTTGAGGCCAGGATTCCATGGAGCACACTTTGGTAAATGCTGGACTAGCTGCTGTGTGAGGTCTCTTCCAGTTGAAATACTACCTTTTCCCATAATGTTGATGATAACAAGAAAGTAAACTGCATTACTCAGTGTTTGAATAAACTTTTTAATTGAAGCGTACAAAGATAAAGAAGGGTGCACAAACCATCAGGGCACAACTTGATGAATTTTTTACCTAGTGAACATCCTGTGTATTCATATCCACACCTAGAGGAACACAGAATGCATTACTGTAGAAACCTCCCAGGCTGTCTGATTTTTAAGTCTGTAAGTCAGTTCTTGGTGGCTGATCACCTGGTAGCTAAAGGGACAGGCTTCTGGCTGAACCATCCCTTTCATGCTGTCTTTAGGATTAGGGTCTTTTCTGGACTGTAGCAGTAGAGCAGTTTTTGGACCTTAGCTTTCCTATCGATCTGTGCTCTGAATGTACCAGGAGGAAGGAGCACTTGTCTTTTTTTTTTTTTCCCTTGAAGAGGATATTAATAACCAGAAAATCAAGTGAAGACCTACATCTAGTGTTAGCTTTACCTGCTAAGTGGCTTTCTTGTGACGCTTTCTGCAATAAAGGGAAGGGTGGGCCCTCTACCCACTTAACAAATATCTGTCAGCCGGTCATTGATGCCTGAGTCTAACAATGGCACAGCTTAGTGGTCAATTAATATTTATGGGGTTAATGAGTACATAACTATCAGAACCTCTACTTCCTGCTGGGGGCCTCTGCTGCAAATACAATTGCCTGAGACAGCAGCATGTTGCTCCTGCCATTCAGCTTCATGGGCCTTTTTCCCAGGCCAAAACCCTTCCCTGCCACTCTTCCTAACTGGCTCTCCTATCTGCTTTGCCAACGTTCAAATGTTTAATATCTCACCCTTGAGGAAGTCATTTCTGATTCCCAGACCAGGTCAGACCTTCTCCTTATATACTTTCACAGCACCTTATATTTCTCTTTCCCCACCTAGGGGGAAGTTGGATGGGGTAGCCACTAAGAGCATGGCCTCCCAATTCAAATCTCTGCTCTCTCTACTGCCAACTAGTTTTGTGGCCTCTAACAAGCTTAACTTCTTTATGCCTCAGTTCCTTTTCACCTAAGTGAGGAAAATGATAGTACCCACATCAGAGACATGTTGTGAAGATTAAAGGAGAGAATCCCTGTAAAGTGCTTAGCACTTTGTCCAGCATGTGGGAGGTGCTCAAAAACCATGTTCTAAATTAATGAATGTGAAATGCGTGCAACTGGCTGTTTTGACTGAGGAGAAGTGGAAGACCTCCAGAAGTGGAGGTCTGAATGTCGGAAGAGAGAGGCGGAAAAAGGGAATGTAGTGGGGTAGGAGGTCAATGAAAGGGGAAAGTGGGGACATGTAATAAATACTTTCATTTTAGGCTTGGGCCTGACTTGCTCTTACCCTATAAAGATGCTTCTTAGTATTTGTCTAAGTTAGAATGAGTTTGATCTTGAGTGATAAGCAGTAATTTTTTGAGGGAGGGATGATGGTGCTTGGGCTGGGAAAGCAGCAATTGTTTTAATACAGATATCAAAATCTGTTTTTCTTTCTGTTAGCTTCTGCTTTAGGAGCTTTGGTTGGCTCCTGGTGGTTACCCTGTTTGCTAAGCTAGTAAAAAGGAAAGAAGAATGCCTGGGGCTGGTCATAGAGTTTTTACATGTGATTCCCACAGATGTGTCATTGTTACGGATCTGAACACTGGAAAGTTCTTCTCCAATTCCCTTTTTAGATTTAAATGTCTATGGGCTTGGTCCCATTCTACATGAAAAAATTTATGAGGGCTGGGAGTGGAAGTGGGAAGGGGTTATGGAACAAAAGCATTTGGTCATTTGTTTCCTGGCTTAAGATATTGTTCTTAAAAACAGTGGGGGGGCCTATGATCTGTCAGTTCTCTAGATCACTTCCAGCCCTGTAAGGCTATGATTTAATAGAATTTATAACATTATATATTCCAGTAGTGACTTGCAAAGATTGCTTTGAAGGGATTACAGATGGTTCTATAAATATATATTTTTAGAAGAACATAATGCAATTTGCTTTCTAGCCCAAAGCCCTAAAAATAATTAGGTAGAAATTCAGACAAGTGTTAAAAGGCAGTGGTTTGGGGGGAATCCAAATGGCTTAAAAAAAATCAATTTCATTTATCGTCATAGGAGGGTTTTAGATTTTTTTTTAATGGTTTATTGAATAGTAAAGCACAGTGACCATGCTAGCATTTAAAAAAGTAGGCAATGAGAATAATGAGTGCAGCATTCCAAACTTAAATTAGGTATAATAGAGTGAGGAAAAAGAATTTCAGAATGCTGGAGTAAGTAATGTTAACTGAGACCTCAAATATTTGTCTTTTGGGATTCTTATTTGGTCCGATTTACAGCTGTAACATATGTCTTCCATCTGACTGCGTCTGAAGCCCATCATGCCTTGTCCATCTGGTTTCCTTTCATGGGATCTAGAAAGACTTTCTCATGAAGCGCAGGTCAGAGTGCAGTTTTGTCTGAGCCTAGAGAAGCAGGGACTGTCCAAGGAGGAAGAAAAGGGAACTAAGAACAAAAAGCAGGAAGGGCCAGCCTGTGGAGAGCCTTCATGTGCGCACCATGAAAATATTTAGTAGGCAAGAGGAAGCCATGCAGGAGTTTTATTTTCAATAATTTTTTATAATAAGTTTATATACCCAGTGTAGAAAAATGGGCAGAAAAAAGCAGAAAGGTATAAGGAGAAACATAAACACCTCTCCTAATCTCATCTCTCAGACCATTGTTTTGTTGTTTTTCCTTTCAGTTGGAAAGTATCTTGGCTTGCCAGATTGCTATGACAAACACCACACAATGGATTGGCGTAACCAACGGACATTTATTGGCTCACAGTTTCAGAGGTTAGAAGTCCAAAATCAAGTCATTGGCAAGGTCATTATTTCTCTCCAGGGTCTGTAGCATTCTGGTGCCTGGTTGCTGCAAATCTCGAGATTCCTTGGCTTGCATCTCTGCCTCCCATCAAGAGGTGATCTCTCTCTCTTGGGTCCAGTTTTTGCTGACTTCCAGCTTCCACCTGTGACCTTCTCTAATTCTGGCTTCCAGTTTTTTCTCTTTATAAGGCCTCTAGTAATATGGATTAAGACCCACCCCCACTCATTTAGTTGGACCACACCTTGACCAAAAATAACATCTACAGAAGGTCCTATTTACAAAGAAGTTCACACCCACGGGGACACGAATTAAGATTCAGAACATGTGTTTGTTGGGGTACACAATTCAGTCTACCACAGGGAGAGACATGAACAAATGATACTTTTAGGAAGATTAACATGACAGGGGCATTTAGGATGTACCAGCAGAAGAACCAAGGCAGAGAAATTATATGGGAAGATAGTGTATTGGTTACCAGGCAAAATGGTGATAGTAGCAGTAACCAAAAAGAGGAAGGGATAGATTTGAGGCAGTCAGAAAGGAAGAATCAGTATGTCTTGATGAATTTAGATGTGGGGTATGAGACTTGAGTTGGGAGAAGTTAAAGGTGACTTAGCATCCACAGAGTGATGGGAGGGGCGCATCATTCATTAATTCTATAGAAATTTCCTGAGTGTCCACTACCCTAATGGAACTTACAGTCTAATGAGGAGAGAGAGACTAGAATAAGATGAAATAAAATAAAGTAACTATAATACATCATATGTTAGTTGTTAATAAGTATTAAGGAGAAAAATAAGGCAAGGAAGGCTGATCATGAGTGTGGGCAGGGTGCAGCTTTAAATAGAGTGATTAGGGAAGATGTCTTGCTGAGAAAGGGTAAAAGTGTTCCAGGGAAAGGACCTGGAAGTGGGACCATACCCTGCTAAGGAGGAGGGAGAGATGGAGAGAGTGCCAGGAGATACATCAGCACAAGACTTGAGGGAGACACAAATGGAAGGAGAATAGAGGGGTCAGAAGGAGCTGTTTTTGGAGAAAGGTGATATGTTGCTAACTGACTCTAACCTAGGAAGCCTCAGTGGTTCTCCAACAGTTTTAGACAGGTCCCTTACTCTCCTAAAACTCTGTATGGTCAATCTTTCCTTTTCTCAGCAATGCTGTCCTAACAATGAAAAGCCAAGGTCATGGCACTGAACCATAGTTCAACAAAGGTATTTCCTCAGGAAGCCATGCTGTATAGATTTGTCCCCATCATGTGAACTACTCTATCTCTGGAGGACAGTTAGTGGCCCTATTCCTGATCTCTTTAAGCTAGTCTTTATTCTAATGAATGAATCCATGAATGAATGATCAATTTAATCTGACCTCTGGCCAGTGTTGAAATGCAGAAGAGATTCTTATATTTAAGGTCAGTGGTTCTTGTGTGGAGTCAAGGAACCCTCGGAGAGCATAATAGAACACTATAGATCTCCCTCCCCATAAAAAATGTGCTTATTCTCATTATAGACAATTTATAGGGATTCACTGATGGAGAATCAGCCTATCCCAGTGGAGGTGGGCCATAGAGTGTCTAAAGATATGGCTATGTTTTTCTCACGAAAACTGGCTAGTAACTTATTCTGTTCTCTACCTCATAAAGCTACCCACCCCTGTTCATCTCATGACAAAGCATGACAAAGAAGATTTGGACCTAGAAGTTTTTAAGGACACTAGAGGGCTGGAGGGCTTAGAATAGGGAAGAAGCTGAAGTCAGGAAATGACAGTATAATCCAGATATGAGATAATGCTGGCTATGGAGATAGAAAGGAAGTCAAAGCCGAAACACATTTAAGACACTGTATTGAGTGATGGACTGGGTGTAGAGAACAAAGGAAAGAACATTCAAAAATGACTCCAGGCTTGCAAACCTCAGAGACAGGCAAGACAAGCACAGTAATCTAAAGGGTAAAAGGGAACCTTTTGATGAAAAGTTCTATTTGTAGTTGATAGACTCTTTTAGAAGTCCATATTCAGGTTGGAAACTTTTTTTTAATGCAATTTTATTGAGATATATTCACACACCATACAATCCATCCAAAGTATACAATCAGTGGTTCACAGTATCATCACATAGTTGTGCCTTCTTCTCCATAATCAATTTTAGAACATTTTCATTACTCAAAAAAGAAAAAAGAAAACCCCAAACATCCCATACCCCTTATCCCCTCCTATTATTGACCCCTGGTAGTGGTGTGGTACATTCATTACTGTTGGTGGAAGAACAGTAAGAATACTGTTAGCTATAGTCCATAGTTTGCAATAGGTACATTTTGCCCCCATTCCACTCTATTATTAACTCCTTGTAATAGTGTTGTACATTTGTTCTAATTCATGAAAGACCTTTTTTTTTTAGGTTTTCAACATACAATTTTATTGACATATATTATATATTCCTATATCATGTAATCATCTAAATTGTGCAAAGGTTCACAGCATCATGATCTAGCTGTGCATTCGTCACTATCAATTTTTGTACATTTTCATTACTCCAAAAATAAGAATAAAAATAAAAACACACAAAACATACCATCGCCCCATGCCCCCCATATTATTTATTTATTTTCTGTCTTTTTCTTATTCATCTGTTCATACACTGGATAAAGGGAGTGCCAGCCACAAGGTTTTCACAATCACATGATCACACCTTAAAAACTATATAGTTGGGCGGCTGCCGTGGCTCAGCAGGCAGAGCTCCAACCTGCTGTGCTGGAGGTCTGGAATTCGATCCCTGGTGCCTCCTGCCCATATGCAAATTAAAAAAAAACCAAAAAACAACTATATAGTTAAACAATCATCTTCAAGAATCAAGGCTACTGGATTATATAGTTGAACAGTTCATGAAAGACCTTTTAATATTTGTACTGTTTCAGTCATTGTCCACCGTAGGAGTTACTGTGTTATACAGTCCCATATTTTAGTTTCTATCTTTCCTTCTAGTGACATGCATAACTCTAAACTTCCCCTTTCAACCGCACTCACACATCATTTAGCACTCTTAATCGTACTCACAATAATGTGCTACCATCACCACTGTCCATTTCCAGATGTTTAAGTTCCACCTAGTTAAACATTTTGTTCATATTAAACAACTGCTCCCCATTATCTAGCCTCATTCTATTTCCTATCACCTGTTGTCTAGAATTTACGTCTATAAGTTTCATATTAGTGAGCTGTTTGGAAACTTTTAACTCTAATCACTTAGCTTGTAGACATTATAGGAACTAAACAGCATACATGAGTATTTTGGACTTTCTTTTCATAGCCAATATGGATTTTAATTCCTGTTAGCTTTAGGCCCCAGCTTGCCTTTTTACTCCCTGATAGCCATTTTATTTGTCATAGGATCTGCTTTATGCTGATTATGATTATAGAAGCGTCCTAAACGTCAATAAAAATTGCTTTAAAATGTCACTTCCAAATAGTTTTTATTGAACTCGCAAGTTATATCACTAAGGCTCAAAGTTCTAAGAACATTATGTAAAGATCGTATATTGTGAAAATTTTAGCTCGTGTAGGCCATGTAGGACTTGGCCTATAGGCCTATAGAGGTTTGGGGTTAGAGAGGGAATAAATAACATTTATTTAAAAATACTCTTTCTGCATGCTTATGCACATTTATATATATGCAAATGAAAAGGAAAAAAGATCCACAGGGCATGGAATGTTATTAACAGTTACCTCTGGGGAGGAGGGTGGGCATGAAAGAGGGGGAGGATACTTTCACTTGTTCCTCTATATACTCTGGTATTGTTGGAATCCTTTAAATGGAAATTACATTCACACATCACTTGTG
>PVIY010021107.1:0-42940 GCA_004026745.1 Myrmecophaga tridactyla
CCTCCAGGATAACCTCTCGACTCTGTTTGGAATCTCTCCGCCATTGACACTTAGTCTCATTTCACTCTTCCCCCTTTGGTCGAGAAGGTTCTCTCCATCCCTTGATGTTAATTCGCAGCTCATTCTAGGGTTTTTTTCCATCCCTTGATGCTGAATCTCAGCTCATTCCAGGTTCTCTGTCCCATGTTGCCAGTCTTGGGAAGTTTTTGATTACTGATTCTATCTTTTAATAGTTATTGGTTTGTTGAGGTCTCTATTTCTTCTAGAGTAAAGTAGGTAGTTTGTGTGTTTCCCAGAATTTGACCATTCATATAGCTTATCTAATTTTTTGTCATACAGTTATTAACAAGATCCTCTTATAGTCTTTTTTTATTTGTGTAGGGTTAATAATAATATTTCCCTTTCATTTCTTATTTTAGTTATTTTTGCCCTCTCTCTCTTTTCCTTATTAATATAGCTAAATGTCTGTTGATTTTATTTATCTGTTCATAGAATCAACTTTTGGTTTTGTTCATGTTATCCATTGTTGATTATTTTAATGTGTTAACTCCAAATGCCAATTTCTCCCTCTTGCATAGGGTTTTATTGTTAATTGACTTTCTATTAAGACTCTTCTTTCATGCTTGGGCCAACTTATTCTGGTAGCCTGTATTTAGCTGTTCAGACTTCCTTAGTTTTCTGCATGTGCTTCTTGCCCTAGATATTGCTCCACAGTAACTTTTGTTTCATCACCTTATTCTTTTCCAAATACATTCAAAGTCTGTCTGTACCTACTTAACAAATAAGGAACATCCTAAACTTTATTAACTCTTAGACAGATTAGTTACAAAGTCATCTTAACCCAATACAATTGGTCTGAGTTTGTTCATCAAAAAAAGAAAAGCTGGTTTTATTTAAATTTAAAATATATGAATGGACATTTATATTTTATATTTCTTATGTAGGACCAATATATTTTCTATGAGTATGGGTTCTGAGTATGAGTTCTGTGTCACATAAAGCAATACTTCTCATTCCATTTATGGCTTCTGTAAAATGTAATGAAATATAAGGACATATTTAAAGTAATGAGTGACTATGTCTTCTGTGTTTTTACAAAAACTTTCCCTATCTTTGTCTTGCCTAAAGCAAGCTTTTCTTTTCTTCTTAATTTAATCAAATACAACTATTGTACTTTTCCAAAGCATTCAAGAGAATTTCTTAAAGAATAAACAACTCTTGTTTTGCATTCATATTCCCCTAATTTCATCACATCATATAGTCATATAACTAGTATGACTTGGATATACTGGGCTACCTGTTATAATAGCATAGAAAATCTACTTCCTTTTTTTTTAATTGAGGTGAAATTCACATTCTACTTCATATTTTCATCTCAATAGTATTGACTATAAAATAAGACTGTCAAAATATTTAGGAACTTAAAATCTTCTTAGAGTCTCCACCATCACAAAGCAGGAAACTAGATAAACAACTTCTGAAGGCTAATTTAATTGAAATGTGCATATATATACAAAAATGTGAGATTTATTTATTTCTCCTAAAACTGAAGCGCCTCCTTAATTATTGCAGCTCGATTCTTCTTCTTCTTTTATTTATTTATTTTTTAACTCTTGAGGTTAGGTTTTAGAGAAGAGATCAATCTATTTATTTAAGAGATTAAGAAGATTCCTAGGAGCATAATAAATTGCAGTTTATACTAGAACTAAATTCTCCCATAACATTGTATATTAATTCCTACAAGAAATCTATTTTTAAGAATGTATAATCTCATGTCCCAGGCTTCATCCAGCCAGAAAGCTATACTAGAGATATAACCACATTAATGAAAAATAACTGTTTAGTTTTCCTTCACAGAATTAATGGAATCTTTACCTTAGCCAAACTCCCCCTTTCTCAATCAAAAAAGTCCATACCATAAAACATGAAACTCTTTTTTACTTCTTTGATTAAATTTGGTTTCATAGATTAGGTCGTAGTCCCAATTTTGCTTATCCATGAGTATAAAGTTTTCCATTAATTTATAGAACTGAAGATAAAATTGGCCTATTTGTTTTCCTTATGACTAATTTTTCAATAAGGCCAGATTTTTGCAAGTAACTTTATTTTTAAAGCTTCTTATATGGATTTTCTGTTTTTAAATGTTCTTTTACAAGAGGGAAAAAGAGTCATTGTTGGAATGATGGATTTTGCTTTTTGTTAAAAAAGACAGAGCCCTCAGGGTGGGGTCTGACCATTTCCTGCCCAAAAACACAACTGTAAAGATCAGTCGCATTAAAGGCCTAAACAATCTGACAGGATCACTTTAAAGGCAACAGCAAATAAAGGTGATTCCCATCAGGGGGCTCAGGAAAAGGTGGTCAGGTTTAAATCGCCCTTAATGAACAGACAGTTTCTCCTACTGGTAACATTGCCTCAATAGAGGAGCCCTCAGAACAGGCCAGGACACTCCTCAGGAGAGCATATTTCCTCAGCTAAAATGAATAGAGATCTTGGTACAGACTTAAAGTGTTCCAAATCTGTGGAAATCCTACCCTTCCTTAAAGACCCAGATTAAAGGTTATCTTCTTTCTCCTTTGAACAAGTCTGAATTGAATTTCCTTTCTCTGAAATCCCATAGGACTTTTAAATTAATTTTAACTTAATTTAAACTTTAAATTGTAATTGCTTTTTACCAATCTGACCTCCCCACAAGATTATAAATAATTTGAGGAAAGAATCCTATCTTGTTTGGTATCATATCTCCAAGGCACTGTGCTAGGAACAAGGGATATAGGACAAAGCAAAGATAAATTAGTTCTTGAGATCATAGTTTAATGGGGAGAACTAATCTGTAAACAAATATTTGCAATTCAATGAGCTAATTATTATATTAATAGTGGGTGCAAGGCAATATGGAAGCAAAGGGGGAGGAAAGAAGCTAATTTTGCTTGAAGGCTTAGGAAAGCAATCAAAAGATAATATTACACACACACACACACATGTCTTGGCTAAGGAAATCCCAAGAACTCCCAATCCTAAAACCCATCTATATATACATCTATATATTGGTTCTGTGCTTGACACATTTTTGAGCTGTTGGGAAAGCCCTCCACCACTCTGAGAAGTACCTCCAGATTTCCCAGACCTGGGCTTCTTCAGGCCATATTTATAACTCTCTGATTCGACTTCCTGGCCATAGCTTATTGGTCCAAAGCTGGACTTTGCCCCAGTATCACAGTGGAGGAGACAAAGACTTTGGATTAACTAATCAAAGATGTTCATACAAGTCTACTAAATAAATTTAATGGTTGGATAATGACAAAAATGAGATTAAGAAGACACTAGAAGAGCATAAGAAGAATTTGAAAGAGTAAATAGAAAAATAGCAGATATCACAGAGATGAAAGATATTGTAGTCCAAATAAAAAATAGAGACACACAGCTGTAGATTTGAAGAGGCAGAGTAAAGAATAAGTGAATGAGAGGACAGGACAATTGATTTTGAATGCACAAAAGAACAAATAGGGAAAAAGATGGAAAAATTTGAATGGATCGCAGAAATAAAGGACAACATGAAGCATATAAGTACAAGAACCATCAGTGTTCTGAAAGGAGAAGAGAAGCATAAATGGATAGGAAGATAAGTTGAGAGTTGAGGAAATAGTGTGGGGGCGGGAGGAGCTTCCCAACACTCATGAAAGACATGGACTTACAAATCAAAGAATCCCAATGAACCTCAAATAGAATAAATCCAAATAGGCTTATTCAAAGACACATACTAATCTGTCTGCAAAATGTTGAAGAGAAGTAGAAAATCCTGAAAACAGCAAAGAAAAGTGCCCACCATATACAAGGTAAACCATGTAAGACTAAGTTCAGTCTCCTCAACAAGCATCATGGAGGCAAGAGGGCAATAGTATGATATATTTAAGATCCTGAAAGAGAAAGACTTCCATCCAATAATTCAGTACCCAGCTGAAACGTCCTTCAAAAGTGAGAGAGAAAAAAAAGTTTAAAGAGAGAGATATAAAAAATTTCAGACAAATGCTGAGAGAATTTGTCAACAAGAGAGTGGCCCTACAAGAAATACTAAAAGGAGTTCTGTCAGCTGAAATAAAAAAGACAGGAAAGGGAGGCCTGGAGAAGGGCACAGAATTGAATAGTACCAGTAAGGGTAATTTAAAGGCTAAAAAGAGAAAAATAGAAAGAATATATATAGATCTGACAAATAAAAACCAAAGGATAAAAGTGCATTTCAAGAATTGCCTTTACAGTAATAACTTTGAACGTTAATGAACTACATTCACCAATTAAAAAATATAGATTGGTACAATGGATTAAGAAATATCATCCATCTATATACTGCTTACAAGAGACTCATCTTAGACACAAGAATGCGAACATATTGAAAGTGAAAAGATGGAAAAAGATGTTCCATACAAACTGTAACCAAAAGAAAGCAGAAGTAGTTATAGTAATATCAGACAAAATAGACTTTAAATGTAAAGAAGCCAAAAGAGAGAAAAAAAGAAGTTATGAGAGATAAAGGAGGACAGTACATATTAATAAAATGGGCAATTCACTAAGAAGAAATGACAATCATAAATGCTGATGCTCCCAATCAAGGAGCTCCAAAGTACATGAGGCAAACACTAGCAAAACTGAAAGGAGCAATAGACAGTTCAACACCAATAGTGGGAGACTTCAATACACCATGCTCCTTATAGATAGGACAACCAGACAGAAGATCAAGAAAGAAATAGAGAATTTAAACAGTTTGATAAATGAATTAGACCTATGAGACATATACAGGTTGATACACTTCAAACAGCAGGATATGCATTCTTCTGTAGTGCTCATGGAACATTCTTCAGGATAGATCTTATGATGGAGCACAAAACAGGTCTTTATAAATTTAAAAAGACTGACATTATTCAAAGCACTTTCTCTGATCACAGTGGAATTAAGCCGGAAATCAATAAACACCAAAGAACCAGAACTTTCACAAATATATGGGGTTTAAATAATATACTTATAAACAACAAGTGGGTCAATGAGAAAATTGCTAGAGAAATTGATAACTATCTGGAGGTGAATGAAAATGAGAATATGACATATCAGAACTTATGGAATGCAGCAAAGGCAGTGCTGAGAGGGAAATTTATTGCCTAAAATGCTTATATTAAAAAAGAAGAAAGAGCAAATTTGAAGACTTAACTGCTCACCTGGAGGAATTAAAGAATGGCAAACAACCCCCAAAGCAAATATTAGAAAAAAATAACAAACATTAAAGCAGAATTAAATGAACCGGAGAACAAAAGAACAATAGAAAGAATCAATAAAAACAAGAGATGGCATTTTGAGAAAATCAGTAAAATCAATGGACCCCTAGCTAGGCTGACAAAGAAAAAAAGAGACAGGATGCAAATAAAGAAAATCAGAAATGAGAGGGGAGTTGTATTAATTTGTTAAGCTGCCAGAATGCAACCAGAAATGGAATGCTTTTAAAAGGGGAATTCATTAAGTTACAAGTTTACAGTTACAAGTCTATAAAAATTTTCAAACTAAGGCATCCAGGGAAAGGTACTTTAATTCAAGAAAAGCCGATGGATCAGGGACACTTCTGTCAGCTTGGAATGCGCATGGCTGGCATTTGCTGGTCCTTAGCTCCTGGGATCCATTGTTTCAGCCTCTGTTCCTGTGGGGATTCTTAACTTCACTTCTCCAGGGCTGGCTTTCAACTCTTGGCTTCCCTTGGCTTTCTCCAGGTTCTGGCTTGCTTCTGACCATCTCATGGGAAGGGACACAGCAAAGTCTGCTGGCTCCAAGCATCTTCAAACATCTATGTCCCTGCTCTCTGAAGCAACTGTTCTCCAAATGTCTCTGTTGGCTTTCTCTGTCAGCTTTGCTCTGAGCTCTCTCCAAAATGTTTCCTCTTTTAAAGGACTCCAGTAATCAAGACCCACCTTGAATAGGCGTAGTCACATCTCCATCTAATGAAAAGTTCACATCCACAATTGGGCATGCCACACCTCCATGGAAATAATCTAATCAAAAGTTTCTGCCCTACAGTATTGAATCAAAATTCAAAGAAATGGCTGCTTCCACAAGAGTGGAGATGTGACTATGCCCATTCAAGGTGGATTAGCTTGCTGGAGCCCATTAAAAGAAGAAATATTTGGGGGAAAGCTCAGAGCTCACACAGGCAGAGAGCTTTGGAGATGAAGAAAGAAAATGCCCCGGGGAAGCTGTTTGAAACAAGAAGCCAAATACCCTAGCAGATGCCAGCCATATACCTTCCTACCTGACAGAGGTGTTCCAGACCCATTGGCCTTTCTTGAATTAAGATATTCTTCCCTGGATGCCTTAGTTTGGACATTTTTATAAACTTAGAACTATAAACTCGTAATTTATTAAATTTTCTTTTTAAAAGTCATTCCATTTATGAATATATCGTATCCTGGTAGGTTAACAAACTAATACATTAACTAACTTATTTATGAGGCTGACATCACTCACCCTAGTACTGAAACTGGGTAAAGATGCTATAAAAAAGGAAGACGAAAAGCCAATCTCCCTAATGAATGAATTATGAATACAGATGGAAAAATTCTCAACAAAACATTAGCAAGTCAAATCCAATGACACATTAAGAGAATTATATACGATGACCAAATGGGGTTTATACCAGGAATGCAATGGTGGCTCAGCACAAGAAAAGTAATCAATATAATAGAGCATATTAACAAATCAAAAGGGAAAAAATCACATGATCATCTCAACTGATGCCAAAAAAGCTTTAGACAAAATTCAACATCCTTTTGTGATAAAAACACTTCACAAGGTATGCATCAAAAGAAATTCCCTCAATATGATAAAGGGCATATATGAAAAACTAATAGCCAGCATTGTGTTCAGTGGTGAGAGAATGAAAGCCTTCCCCCTAAGATCAAGAATGTGGCAAGGATGCCCCTGCCATCACTATAATTCAACATTGCACTGGAACTTCTAGCTAGAGCAATCAGGCAGGAAAAACAAATAAAGGCATTCAAATAAAAAAGAAAGAAGTAAAATTTTCATTATTTGCTGATGGCATGATACTATACTTGAAAAATTCTGAGAAATCTACAGCAATGCTCCTTTAGCTAATAAACAAAATCAGTAAAGTGTCAGGATATAAGATTAATGTACAAAAGTCAGTAATTTTTTTATACAGAAGTGATGACCTAACTAAGGGGACAATTAAGGAAAAACACCCATTCAAAATAGCAAATAAAAGAATCAAGTATTTGAAGACTTGCAGGAAGATGGCTGAATAGAACAACCTGAGATCAGCCCTGTTCCATGGAAAAGTTAGAGAAAGGACAGGGGAGCAACTGAAGTGGCGATTTGGGAGTGTGGCTGACCTGGGAGAGCCTTCTGCACCACATGGGTTAATACAGATTGCAGAGGCTGAGGAGATGAGAGGCAGAAAGCTGGAGCCTGGCGTGGAAGCACAGAGCTGCCAAGCCAGTGGAAATGCACAGACAGGAGCCCATTACTAGGAAGTAAGCCAGGCCGTGTCTCTTGGGCATGCTACCCTCACCAGTGCAGCCCCATGACTGGTAACTCACCCTACACTGCACGCACCTGAACCCCATCACCTACTCCCATTCCCCACACTCCAGGCACCCCTAACCCACAAGCACCCACTGAATGTACCTGTCACAAGCCCCCACCCCAAGTGCAGACCGACCCATCTCTCCTACACCCCTCCTGTGTACTACCTTCCCCTCCTTGTTCTCTGAATGCTGTTCCTAGCACATAAAGGCAGTGGGCACTAAGCTCCATATCTAGACTACCCATGCCCCACTGCCCATAGTGTCACACAGTCTCGCTCTGATGCCCCTGAGCTCTGCAATTCCGTTTATGGCACTCCCAGGTCCATGCATGTACATGGGCCCCCAATCACTTCATTCAGCCCTGGGAACCACACTTTACAGCAGTTCTAGAACTGCACATGTGCATGACCCTCAGCCTCACTTTCCAGCTCTGAGAAAGTCCGACCTGTGCAGCCAGGTCACCTCTGCCCCCAATCCACAAAGGCATAAGGCCAACCTGTTGCCACAGCTCTATGCATGTGCACAAAGGGCCCCATGCCTTAGACCAGAGCACACCAAGTTTATGCCCCCCAGACCAGTGCACCCACAGAGGTACATCCTCCCTGGCTGCTGGGCCCTCACATTCAGAAGCATCAGGCTAACATCCCCAACCTGTGCCTATACCTGTCCTGAAACAAATCACCACACTGAGTGCCCCAGCCCATTCCCTGCTCTCTGCTGTATAACCACCCTGCAAACACAAGTCCTTAGACTACTGAAAGAAATCAACTCCCAAAGTAAATCAATCAAGATATTTACATGCCAGGAAGACAGCAGAAAATCACTAAGCATATCAAAATGCAACAGAAATAACCCTGCCTAATGACCAAATTAAAAAACCAGAGGAGACACAGATGTTGGAACAACTAATCAAAGATGTTTATACAAGTCTACTTAATAAAATAAGTGGGATAGCAAATGACATAAGGGAGATCAAGAACACAGTAGAAGAGCATAAAGAGAAATTTGAAAGAATAAATAGAAAAATAGTGGATACTGCAGAGATTAAAGACCCTATTGACCAAATAAAAAACATACTAGAGGCACACAACACCAGATTTGAAGACACAGAAGAAAGAATAAGTAATTTAGAGGACAGGATAATTGACTTCAAAGACTCATAACAGTAAATGGCAAAAAAGATGGGAAAAAATTGAATGGGAATTCAGGGAAATGACAGACAAAACAAAGTGCACAGATGTAAGAATCATTGGTGTCCCAGAAGGAGAAGAGAGGAGAAAAGGGCTAGGAAGAGTGGTTGAGGATATAATAGGGGAAAACTTCCCAAACCTCACAAATGACATAAATATTCAAGTCAAAGAAGCCCAAAGAGTTCCAAACAGAATAAATCCAAATAGGCCTTCCCCAAGACACATACTAATCAATCTGTCCAATGTTGAAGAGAAGCAGAAAATCCTGCAATCAGCAAGAGAAAAACAATCCACTATATACAGGGGAAACCAAGTAAGACTGAGTTCAAACTACTCAACTAGCACCCTGGAGGTGATAAGGCAGTGGTACGATATATTCAAGATGCTGAAAGAGAAAGACTTGAGCCAAGAATTCTGTACCCAACCACATTGTCTTTCAAAATTGAGCGAGAGATTAAATTTTTCACAGACAAAGAAGTCCTGAAAGAATTTGTCAACAAGAGACTGGCCCTACAAGAAATATAAAAAGGAGTTCTGCCAGCTAAAAAAAAAAGGCAGGAGAGGGTGGTCAGGAGGAGGGCACAGAATTGAAGAGTACCACTAAGGGTAATTTAAAGAATATAAAGAGAAAGCAGGAAATATATATATATTTATAATATATAAAGAAATATATACAGAATATATTGATCTGACAAATAAAATATAAGAAGGTAGAATCAAGAAACACCTTTTCAGTAATAACTTTGATGTTAATGGACTAAACTTACCAGTTAAAAGATACAAATTGGCAGAATGGATTAAGAAACATAATCCAGCTGTACACTATTTACAAGAGACTCATCTTAGATACAAGGATACAAATAGATTGAAAGTGAAAGGATGGAAAAAGATTTTTCACCTAAGTTGTAACCAAAAGAAAGCAGGAGTAGCTATACTAATATCAAACAAAATAAGTTTTAAATGTAAAGACATCATAAGAGACAAAGAAGGATACTACATACTAATTTAAGGGTCAATTCTCCAAGAAAATATAATAGTCATAAATGTTCATGCACCCAATCAAAGAGCTCCAAAGTACCTGAGACAGATATTGGCAAAACTGAAGGGAGTGATAGATGTTTCAACAATAATAGTATGGGATTTCAATACACCACTCTCCTCTATAAATAGAACAACCAGACAGAAGATCAACAAGGAATAGAGAAGTTAAATAACTTGATAAATGAATTAGACCTAACAGACAAATATAGGTTATTGCACCCCAAAGCACAAGGATATACATTCTTCTCTAGCACTCATGGAACATTCACCAGGATAGATCATAAGCTGGGGCACAAGACAGGTCTTTGTAAATTTAAAAACACTGAAATTATTCAAAGCACTTTCTCTGATCACAATGGGATGAAGATAGAGCTCAATAACCATCAAAGAGTGAGAACATTCACAAATAAATGGAGTTTACATAACACATTCTTAAACAACCAGTGGATCAAAGAAGAAATTGCTAGAGAAATCAGTAGCTATCTGGAGTTGAATGAAAATGAAAATACAACTTATCAGAACTTATGGGATGTGGCAAAAGCTGTGCTGAGAGGGAAATTTATTGCCCTAAAGACCTATATCAAAAAACAAGGAAGTGCAAAATTCGAGGACTTAGCAGCAAACCTGGAGGAATTTGAGAAGAACAACAAACTAACCCCAAAGCAAATAAAAGAAGAGAAATAACAAAGATTGAAGCAGAGATAAATGATTGGGAGAACAAAAGAACAATAGAAAGAATCAATAAAACCAAAAGTTGATTTTTTGAGAAAATCAATAAAACTGATGGGTCACTAGCAAGACTGACATAGAAAAAAAGAGAGAGGATGCAAATAAACAAAATCAGAAATGAGAAGGGGTGCACTACCACAGACACTAAAGAAATAAAAGAAATCATAAGAGAATGCTATGAACAACTATACGCCAACAAACTAGACAACTTAGATGAAATGGACAAATTCCTGGAGACACACAAAGAAGCTACACTGACTCAGGAAGAAATAGATAGATACTGTATGATTCCACTTTTATGACCAGCTTAATGGTATAATCAGAGGCTTATGATACAGAATATAGCAGACTTAAAGATACATAGAAGCTAGAGATGGGTGAACCGTTAGCTACTGAGGTTGAACTCCAATGTAAGGGAATAGATAGGAGTGAAGGTGATTCTCCAGTGGTTATAGAAGTAATATTAACATATGGAAGATGAAAAGATTGAAAGAGGTTATATAGACCTAAGTGTCCCACTGATTAACACTAAAAGTATGAATTAGTTATCGCAAGAATTATTTCAAAGGTATGATCCTGGTATAAAGAGTGTTTAAGTCCAGGGTCCAGGGAGAAAACTGCTATTCCATGCTATGAGCTATGTTCAAAAGCAAACCATCAGCACTACCACAGCAACAACAGAGGTAAATAATGTGGTGAGGGACAAGATTTAAGAGGGGGTTTAGATTTTCTATTTGGCAGAGGTGGGTTGATTGATTTTCTTTCTCTTAAGAACAATGAAATTATCTAAAATTGAGAATGTTGATGGACTGTGGACTTTGGGCCCTCTACATGATGCTCAATGAATGCAAGTGGCTGAAGGATGCACTGACAGAGAAGTAGATTGGTGAATGATGGTGTATACTTATGAATGAAGGTTGTGCTGTTACAAAAAGAAACAAAATCGTGAGGCATGCAATGATGTGAGTGAACATGTGGGACATTTGATGAGACAAAATAAGCCAGAAACAAAAGAACAAAAATGGTATGGTCACCTTTAGAAAATGGTTATAAGAAAACAGGGGCCTAGATGGTAAGCTTTTAGAGCAGACACATTAAGTCTGGAGTGGTGATTATTATTTCTGGATTTTGAGAGGCTGTTTTATATACATAACCTGATATGTAGAGATAAGAATGAAGCTGAACAGGTTGGGGTTAAAGTAGTTCAGAAACAGGAGTAAGGAAGACAGTGTCTATATTTTAGAACCACACAAACTGTTTGAGAACAATGGAAGAAAGGTTTATTTGCTCAAGAACTGAAATTTTCCATAGTGCACAGCTAATTCAACCTATCTATACAGCTCATTTGAACAATTGAAACACAGGGAGCATAGAATAATAAAGAGGTCCTTTTAGATTATTACAATGCCTGGATACACCCTAGAGTATATTAAGCAGATAATCAAAAAGTATTTGCTTTTTGGGGTGGGGATGGGAGAAAAATATGAAACTATTAAACCACACCATCAGCGAATCCCCTGATACTTTAGGGACACCCAAATCAATAGACCATGCCCTCGATCAGGAGGCTTAGTCTTGTGAAGTTTATGTAGGCTGTGGAGAAGCTTAGATTACCTTTAGGCATGCCTAAGAGTTACTTCTGGAGGACCTCTGTTGTTGCTTAGATGTGGCCTCACTTTTTCTAAGCCCAACTCTGCAAGTTAAATCATTGCCCTCCCCCCTATGTGGGACATGACATCCAGGGGTGAAAGTCTCCCTGGTGATGCAGGAGAGGACTCCCAGGCATGAATCCAGACCTGGCACAGTGGGATCAACAATTCTATCCTGAACAAAATGGGGAAAAGAAGTGTAATTAATAAAGTATCAGTGGCAGAGAGAGTTCAAATAGAGTCGAGAGGCTACTTTGGAGTTTGTTCTTACACAAACTTCCGTTAGACTTTGCTACCTATCATAACCTGCCAACCCCCAACCAAGACCATTCCAGCCAATCCTAAAGAACACCTAGGGCAATACAAAAGATTCCACAAGTGTTCCATGCACTAGAGTAACTTTCCAGAAACCTACAACCTCCAGATGGATCCCGGGTCCAGATAAATCCTGAAACCTAGCCCACCCTCTCCAGAACATCAGATAGTTCCATCTCCCTATACCATATTAGTGACAGACTTCCAATATAAAAAATTTAGCATTGCCATAGCCCAAACCGCCCCCCCCACCAAAGAGAGCTTTGGAAAGATCAAAGGTGATGGTGGAGTTATACCTTGAAGATAGGATTTAACAAATGAATATGAATGCTGAGTCATTGAATTGATATCGCTTTTACTCTCCAGTATTTTAGAGCAGTTAGAAGTAAAAACCTAAAATTTGTGAAATTGTCATCCATGCCAAACTCTGAAATATGTTCTACAACTGATTGTGGTGCTGTAGTTTAAAATTTATAGTTTTTTTGTATATATATATTTTTTCACAAATAAAAGACAGAAAAAAAAGTTGATTGTGATGATAAAAAAAAATTTAAGCCCTCTAGCTTTCTACATTCTGGAGCAGCTAGAAGGAAAAATATGAGAAGATCATATGGTAGCCATGACAAACTCTGGGATCTGTCCTGTAACTACTTGTTGAAGAGTACATTGAAAACTATTGCCTTTTTATTTCTTTGCTTTGTATATATATTATACTATACAATTTAAAAAAGTAAAAATAAAAAAAAAGAAATATTTAGGAATAAACTTAACCAGGTATGTAAAGGACCTGTACACAAAAAACTACATAACATTGCTAAAAGAAATAAAGAAGCTCTAAAGTGGTGAAAAAACATTGCTTGCTCATGGATAGGAAAGTTAAATGTAGTTAAGATGTAAATTCTACTGAAATTGATCTATAGATTCAACACAATACCAATCAAAATTCCAACAACCTACTTGGAAAAGCTAGTTATGAAATTCATTTGGCTGGGAAAGAGACCTCAAAAGTATAAACATCCTTAAAAAGTAGAACAAAGTGGGAGGATTAACTCTTCCTGATTTTAAAGCTTATTATACACCACAGTAGTCAAATCAGCACGGTACTGGTGCAAAGATAGATGTATTGACCAATGGAATCTAATCAAGAGTGTAGAAATAGACCATCAAATTTATGGTCAACTGATTTTTTACAAGGGCCCCAATCCACTGGACTGGGTCAAAATAGTCTTTTCAATAAATGGGAATGGGAGAACTGGATATTAGTAGCCAAAAGAAAACAAGAGGACCTTTATTTTACACCCTATACAAAAATTAACTCAAAGTAGATCAAAGACCTAAATATAAGTGCCAGTACCATAAAACTCCTAGAATAAAATACAGGGAAACATCTTCAAACACAGTAATGGGGGTAGCTTCCTGAACTTTACACCCAAAGCACATGCAACAACAACAACAAAAAATAAGTGGAACCCTCAAACTCAAACGCTTTTGTACCTCAAAAGACTGTCAAAAAGTTGAAGAGAAAGCCAACTCAATAGGAGAAAAATTTGGAAATCATGTATCAGATAAAGGTTTGATATCCTGTCTATATAAAGAAGCCATACAACTCAAAAACAAACAACCTAATTATAAAATGGGATAAAGGAAGGAATAGACATTTTTCTGAAGAGTAAATACAGATGGCTAAATAGCCCATGAAGAGATGGTCATTTTCATTAACTTTAAGGGAATTGCAGATCAATACTACAATGAGATACCACCCCACACCCATAAGAATGGCTGTTATTAGGAAACTACAAATGTTGGAGAGGATGTGGAGAAATTGGAACACTTATGCACTGCTGGTGGTAATATATAATGGTACAGCCACTATGGGAGCCAGTTCCTTAGAAAATGGAATATTGAGTTGCCCTATGACCTCGCAATGTCACTACTTAGTACATACCCAGAAGAGTTGAAAGCAGTGGCACAAAAAGTCATTTGAACACTGATGTTCATAGAAGCATTATTCACAATTGCCAAAAGATAGAAACAATCCATGTGCTGTCAACAGATGAGTGGACAAACAAAATGTGGTATATACATGTGATGGAATATTATGCAGCAATAAGATAAAATGACATACTGAAGCACTTGATAACATAGATGAACTTTGAGGACATAATGCTGAGTTAAATAAGCCAGACACAAAAAGATAGATACTGTATGATTTCACTACTATGACCTTGATAAAGGTAAATTCAGAGGCTTATAATACAGAATATAGGGAATCCTGAGATACACAGAAGCTAGAGATGGGTGAATGGTTAGCTAATGAGGTTGAATTTTAATGTAAGGGATTGGATAGAAGTGAAGGTAGTTTCTAGAAGTAATGGTGCCATATTGAAGGTGAACATGATTGAAAGGGGCTCTGTAGAACCATATATCCCACTGGTAAACACTATAAATATAAGTAAGTTCTTGCATGAACTACCTCAAAGGCATAGATTTTGTACAAAAATCAAATAATATCAGGGTATAGGGAGAAAGCCACTGTTGCATGCTATTGCTTATGTTTACCAGGAAGACTTCAGCAGTCCTACAGCAATGCCAGGGATAAATAACTGGATGGAAGACAAGAGTTAAAGGGAGATTTGGATTTTCTATTTGGTGAGGGTGTGTTTATTGGTTATTTTTCTCTTGAGAGCAATGAAAATTGTCTAAAATTGAGAGTACCGATGACTATACAAGTGAGGATAATGTGAGACATGGTTTGTTGATTTTGGACACTATACATCATGCCCAATGTGTGTAGGTGGCTGAAGGATGTATCGATGGAGAAGTAGAATGGTAAACTGTGGCATATGCATATGATCAAATATTGTGCTGCTGCAGAAGGGAACAAAGAGATGAATGAATCTGGAGAACATTATGTGATGCAAAATAAGTCAGAAACAAAACAACAAATATTGTATGGTCTCATTTAGAAAATACTTATAAGAAAATTGGAGCCTAGTTTGTAAACTCTTATAGCAGTCACATTTACTCCGGAGCTGTAATTTTTATTTTGGGATTTTAGAGGACGTGCTATATATGTATACCCTGGTACTTCCCTTGAGCTTTTGGTACCTTGGTGATACCTGAGGCTCAGAGTAGGAGTTCTGCAGGTCTGAAAGTCAGCCTTGCCACATACAACAACTGTCAAAGAAACTGAAAAAGAGATCAGGCTTCAATTAGGGATAAATAATGAAGCTGATCAGGTCGGGACTAAGACAAATCAGAATACAGGGGATAGGAGGATATTGTCTGTATTTTAGAACTTCACCAACTCTATGAGACCAAAGAAAAAGAGGTTTATTTGACCGAAAACTTAAATTTTCTGTAGCGCATTAGCAATATAATTATAAAAATGTTCTTTTGTAAGTTAAAACAAAGGTACCAATGCAAGGTGTTAACAATAGAGTAGTGTTCTAGTTTGCTAGCTGCCAGAATGCAATATACCAGAAACAGAACAGCTTTTAAAAAGGGGAATTGATTAAGTTGAAAGTTTACAGTTGTAAAGCCATGAAAATGTCCAAATTAAAGCAAAGATACAGAAATGTCCAATTTAAGGTACCCAAAAACAGATATCTTGGTTCAAGAAGGCAGATGACGTTCAGGGTTTCTCTCTCAAATAGAAAGGCATGTGGTGAACATGGTGCTGTATGCTAACTTTCTCTCCAGGCTTCTTGTTTCATGAAGTTCCTCCATGGGGCATTTACTTTCTCTATCTCCAAAGGTCTCTGGCTGGTGGGTGCTCAGGTTTCTCGTGGCTCTGTCATAGCTCTCTTGCTCTTTCCAAAATGCTTCCTCTTTTAAAGGATTCCAGTAAACTAATCAAGACCCACCTGGAATGGGTGGGTCACATCTCCTTCTAATCAAAGTTAACACCCACAATTGGGTGAGTCTTATCTCCATGGAGATAATCTAATCAAGTTCCAACCAATAGTGCTGGATAGGGATTAAGAGAAATGGATTAGGATTAAGACATGACTTTTCTAGGTTAAATAATCCTTTCAAACCAGCACAGGTGGCATATGAGGACTATGTATTTATGCATGATTTTTCCATGAGCCCTACAACTCCATTAATATAAGCAAACAAACCCTTGAATCTTAAGGCTTGCTCTTGTGAAGCTTATTTATGTGGTGGAGAAGCTACCTAAGAGTCACTTCCCAGAAGACCTCTTTTGTTGTTCAGAAGTGGCCTCTTTCTCTCTAAGCCCAACTCTGTATGTGAAATCATTACTCTCTTCCCTATGTGGGATCTGGCATCCAGGGATGAACATCTCCCTGGAAATGTGGGATATGACTCCCAGGGATTGTGAGATCAGCAATGCCTTCCTGACCAAAGTGGGGGAAAGAATTGTAACAAAATAAGCTATTGTGCCTGAGGGAGTTCAGAAAGTGTCAAGAGGCTATTCTGGAGGCTACTTTTAATGGAAGTTTCAGATAAATATCACTATTTACCATGGTTTGCCAAACCCTAACCAAAACCATCCTGCCAACCCTAAAAGAACACCTAGGACTCTACCTGAGATCCACAAAGGTTCCATGCAGTATGATTACTTTCTAGAAACCTAAGTCTTGAAACCCAGAGGGAACAGCCTCTCCAGAATATCAATTATTTCATCCCCCTATCCCATATTATTGACAGCCCTTTCTAATGTGAGAAATGTAGAATGGGTATAATTCAAATATCCCTAAAGATTGGGAGAATGATCAAAGGAGAAGGTGGAGTTAGAACAGAGAAGATAGGATTTAACAAATGAGTGTGACTGCTAGAAGGAAAAACCTAAAATTGTAGAACTGTAACCCACACCAATCTCTGAAATCTGTTCTGTAACTAATTGTTGCAGTGTTCTTTGAAATTTATTGCTTTTTGTATATATGTTATATTTCACAATAAAAATACAATCAGTAAAAAAATGAAAATGGAAACAGTGAACTTTAATGTATACCATGAACTAGCATTAATAGTATAACTATAAAATGTTCTTTCATAATTAAAACAAAGGTACCATATCAATACAAGGTGTTAACAATAAGGTGGCATATGAGAAGTATGTATTTCACGCATGATTTTTCCGTGAGCCCTGCAACTCCACTGATATGAACGAACAAACAAACAAAAAATTATTAGGCAAATTCCTTATTGGAGGTATGTTAGTGGCTATTAGTCAATAACAGATAGACCAGACACAGTCCCTTCTATCTGGGACTGTAATGTAAAAAAATAATTACAATGCATGAATAGCCACTAAATTAGGGGCATGAAACAGATGACATCAACAGGGAAAAGGTCCTGCTCTGTTTAGTTTGTGATTCTTTGTCTTTACACTAATCTACAAACCATTGACCTCTTAACACATTGGCAAACCAGGAAAAATGTTTTAAAGAAAGATTTTGGGGCTTCTCCTGCCTCTTATATAAAAGAAATCAGCTTTGTGACAGTAGTTTGGGTTAGAGTTCAAAGTCAAGTTTACCGTAATTTCTCATGGTTTGTGTTTTCTCTTCTTCAATTTTGGATTACTAAGCAGAAGCAGAATAACTCTGATCTTTTTTTTCAGTCTGGAAACCATTTATTTTTCTATAGGCCGACTTTGGAGACTCATCTCAAAATGAAAAACCTTGATGGGAGTAGAATCTCAGTCAGAGGGGTCCCAAGTTGGGAAACTCAGGGATGACAGAAAGTTCCTTCAGGTCTCTGTTCTTCTATTTACTCTGTTTTGCTGGAATATGAGCTTCACCAAGGCAGCTGGGGCATGTGGGTTAGCAGCCTATGGGGGCAAAAGCTGGCACTGAAAGAAAATACTTCCAGAGAGGAGATCCTGTTTCTACCATTACCGCTTTCCTGGGACTTATTTATCACTCCAGCTCTAGGAAGATTTATGAGCTGCTTAAAACATTCAAGTTTGCATACTGCTGATCATTGGAAATTCAAGGGTGAGAACTGAATTGTTAACAGTCAGGGAGCCCTCTGATCCAGGCCCATGGGATCTGGACACTCCCTCAGAGTTCTCTCTTAGTGCCTGCCCCCAGAGCTTTCCCTGAAGCATAGACCACAAATTGTCTCCTTGGCTTCACTTGAATGCCCTAAAATTCAGCAAGTGTGCATGGCATCAGGTATAAGACAGCTATGCAAAGCATGTTCGCTAACTTGCTTTTGTAGTATGACAGGTTGGGAGAATTAGAAAATGACCATGAAGTCTGTATAAAAATTCTTACTTGTTCAGTCATGTATCATTTACGAGGTACTTTCAGATACATTATCATTTAGTTCACTTGTTCATTCATTCAACTATGCATACAAGTGCCATATATGTAGTTGAGATACCCTTGTGCCAGGGTCTGAGTTTTGCTATTGTAAGTTTCAAATAGAAAATATTTTTTAATTTCTGTTAATCTCCATTTAATTCTACAAAACCTATTTATTTAATATTTCTGAAAGCCCTTACATTGTGAAAAACAATATAAGCAGCATGTGTGGGAAATATCAAAATCAGTAATTAAAGATAAAGTTTATAAAGATATTCTGATCTAGTAAGTAAAAAAAAACAGATTTGAACACAAACAAAACAAGGGAACAAAATGGGTGGGAAGAGGGAATAGTACTAAATAAGGAATTGCAGGTCCTAGGTTCCAAACTGTAACAACACCCGATGTCCAGGTGTGGTGGGACCTCTTTTCAATTCTTATTAGGAAGCATAGTCAGCACTGGTCCCACACAAGGCTAATAGGAAGGGAGTTATGCTAGAGAGCCCCTTCAATGTCTGGATGTTAGAGTACAACGGTGGCTTCAAACATGTACTCCATGGAACCCATAGGTATTATCCCTTGTTGCTGCTACAAACTAGAGGAACTTTACATTTTTCTTTATTCACATTAAACTCCAGCAGTAAGTTAAATTTGAATAAAGGATTCTAAGGTTAAAAAAAAAAAGAAAAAGAAAAATATATTGGACTATTTAATTTCTAAGGGCACTCTAGCTTTAACATTCTGTGACTCTATCATTGAAGTAGTACAATTAAGAAAAATTCTTATCACTATGTTATTACACTCTTGGGATAGTTTAATTTTTATTAAAAAAAACACATGAACAAAAATTTCATAATGCAATTTTAGATATCAGGGGTTAGAGAAGATATTTGGGTAGAGGCAGGGTTGTTGTTTAAAGTTGAAGGCTTTAAAACACCTCCTTAAAACACCCAGCCCTTCCCCACATTTAATTCTGGTTCCCAATGTTATGCTTTAAAGAGGGTTTATATTATGAAGATATATTGAATATAGAGCCTAGACTCGTCTTAATTTTCAGTTTATTTAGTCATCTACTCGGTTTAATACTTTCAGAAATTTCAGAAACTACAAATTCCTGCCCAAAGTCATTTAAAACCTTCCTTTTATGCATCCGGTAACCCAGTAACCTAAGCCTCACGGGAAAGTGAGGCCTTTCCAAGATGGCTCCCACAGGCTGTTCGCCTTTATTACCACGGGCCTCAGGGGTACTGGTGATGTTCTAAGCACAGTGTTTCAGGGCGGCTATAGCCTTCCATCAGAAACTATAACTGTGAGATCCCACATGTATGAAGTTACAGCCTTTTAAGGGATTTAGGGAGGTGTGGATGGAGTGCTTCCTCAGATATGCACAGGGGGTGAGTAATTCATTAACTAGAGTTTCAAGACCTCTTCAAGTTTATGAGCCTGGACCCCTATCCTAGCAGAGCAAGTAGTCTCCCAAGCTCAGTGGCCGCAGTCTACATGCTGGGTACCAGCTGGTAAATTTAGGCCTTCACCTTGTAGAGGGTACCCAGACTTACCCCCAAACCAAAGTTCACCAGGGTCTGTTTAGTCTGATTTTCTTATGGTTCCACATGATTTTTCTAAGAGGACAATGTGTACTTTTGGGCTTTAGCTATAGTCTGAATCTGTTACTACCAATAGACTTCTATATGCATGCCCTGTGTTCTAGTTTGCTAGTTGCCAGAATGCAACATACCAGAAATGGAATGGCCTTTAAAAAGAGGAATTTAAAAAGTTGCTAGTTTATAGTTCTAAGGCTGAGAAAATGTCCCAGTTAAAACAAGTCTATAGAAATGTCCAATCTAAGGCATCCAGGGAAAGATACCTTGATTCAAGAAGGCCAATGAAGTTCAGAGTTTCTCTCTCATCTAGAAAGGCACATGGCAAACACAGCATCATCTGCTGGCTTCTTCTCCTGGCTTCCTTTTTCATGAAGCTCCCCGGGAGGTGTCTTTCTTCTTCATCTCCAAAGAGCTGCCTGATGGACTTTCTGCTTCATGGTGCTGCAGCATTCTCTGCTCTCTCTGAATCTCTTTCATTCTCTAAAATGTTTCCTCTTTTATAGGACTACAGAAACTTATCAAGATCCACCCAAATAGGTGGAGGCATATCATCACCTAATCCATCTTAACAACCACTCTTGATTAAATCACATCTCCAGGGAGATGATCTGAATTAGTTTCAAACATACAGTATTGAATAGGGATTATTCTGCCTTTATGAAATGGGATTTCAATTAAAACATGGCTTTTCTAGGGGACATACATCCTTTCAAACAGCACACCCTGTAAGTATTCAGATTCAAAAATTCAAAAAAATATCTTCCCCTTCATTACCTTAATTCCTTCTTTTTCTGGTTTTACCAACTTTAGTCTCTAAAGGTAGAAATATCATGCTTAGTAGTTTCTCTTCCTTGTCCTATAGCCTACCTATTTAGGCACTAAGATTTTGTGGGGTCTACTCCAGAAGCTTCTCTGACATCTCTCTTCTAATTTTATTCATTCTTTACATTTGTATTGACCATCAAAGTACTCAGATAAACCCCAGTCCTTTTTACCAAAAATCATCTGAGTATTGGAGGTGTGGGAAAGGTAAGTTGAACCAGTAGACACACTCCATATTGTTATGCAGGGGCTATGCAGGGGTTCTTTGGGAGTGCAGAGGAGGGGCTGTCTTTTTTTTTTCTTTTTTCTGATAGAAGTCCAGGAATGCTGCAAATGTTCATCAAATATTTGTTAATTTAAACTAAATTGAAGTGATGCATGAATGATTTCAGTTTTGAAGGATGAGTTTGTAAGGCAGATAATGGAAATCATGACATTCTAGGTCAAAGAAGCAGTATATACAAAGATAAGAAAAACTGAAGCCATTGTGGTATTGGTGAGAAAGAGCAAGATGACTGATAGAAAGGGAGAGGAAGTGGTTAGAATGAGACTAGATAAATAGACAGGGTCTGTGTTTCTTGTTGATGGTTTTAGACTCTAAGAAAAGGAGATGCCATATAATTTTAAGCATGGGGCAGACCAGACAAAATTGACTGAAAGCATGTACGTGGTCAGATGAGGCATGTTGAAATAGTCTACAGTGAAGATGGTGAAATAGGAGGCAATGTATTTTGGGGGATTTATGAAGTTGACTCATTTAGACTTTGATGATCAATGGGATTGGGGTGATGATGGGATGGCAAAGAAGGAGAGTTGGAGGAGTTTGCAGATTTCTGATTTGGGTATGTAAGTAAATGGGACAATGCCTTAGTGCAGACCCCTTTCTCTGCCTAGTACCATGGCAATAATCCTTTAACTCGCCTCCCTGTCTTTGGTTTTCCCATCATCTTCACTGAAGAAAGTTACCAGTCCTAAATTAAAATCTGATCTTTTGACCCTCCTGCATCTGACCCTAAATTGACTCTGTTTGCAGCAATAAAGAGTCCAAACTCCTTAGCTTATTTCAATCATTCCAGACTCACCCTTTGCTTATACTCTCTGAAACCCTGACCACGCTAATCTGCTCAAATTGGCTCAGGTGTGGGCTACACTCTCTTCTTTTGGGCTTGTACATATTTTGTTTACTTTATTTAAAAAAACTCTTCCAGTTCCTCTCTCACAGTTCATAGCTGCTGGTCCTCTAAGTCTCAGTTCAAATATCACCTTTGTAAAGACTTTCTTGCCTCCCTAGGAACAGGACTCACTCCTTCTCTTCCCTCTCTAGTCTTTTTTTCACACCTCTGTTAAAAGAACTTCACACGTATAATGGTGCAGCCACTATGGAAGACAGTTTGGTGCTTCCTTAGGGAACTAGATATCGAGATGCCCTATGACCTGGCAATATCACTACTCGGTATATACCCAGAAGAGCTGAAAGCAGTGACACAAATGGACATTTTGACATCAAAGTTCATAGCAGCATTATTCACAATTGCCAAAAGATGGAAACCACCCAAGTGTCCATCAACAGATGAATGGACTAACAAAATGTAATATATACATATGATGGAATATCATGTGGCTGTAAGACAAAATGACATCCTGAAGCACATGACAAGATGAACGAGGCTTGAGGACATAATGATGAATGAAATAAGCCAGATACAAAATGATAGATCCTGTATGATTCCACTTTTATGACCATGATAAAGGTAAGATCAGAGGCTTATAATACAGAATATAGGGAACCTAGAGATACATGGAAACTAGAGATTGGTGAATGGTTAGCTAATGAGGTTGAACTCAAATGTAGGGGAATAAATAGAAGTGAAAGCAGTTCATTAGTGGGTCAATGAGTAATATTGCTATAGTGAAGGTGAACATGACTGATAGGGGTTGTATAGACTGTATTAGTTAGGGTTCTCTAGAGAAACAGAATCAACGGGGAACACTTGCAAATATAAAATTTATAAAAGTGTCTTACATGACTGTGGGAACACAGAGTCCAAAATCCTCAGGGCAAGCTGTGAAGCTGACGATTCCAATGGAGGGTCTGGACAAACTCCACAGGAGAGGCTTGCCAGCCAAAACAGGAAGAGCCTGTCTCTTCTGAATCCTCCTTAAAAGGCTTCCAGTGATCAGATTAAGCATTACTCGTTGCAGAAGACACTCCCCTTTGGCTGATTACAAATGGAATCAGCTGTGGATGTAGCTGACATGCTGACGATCTAATTCTATGAAATGTCCTCATGGCAACAGACAGGCCAGCACTTGCCCAGCCAGAAAAACAGGTACCACCACTTGGCCAACTTGACACATGAACCTGACCATGACATAGACCCATGTGTCTCATCAAGTAACACTAGAAGTATAAATAAGTTCTTGCATGAACTACTTCCAAGGTATGAATCTGGTACAAAGAATGTATAAGTTCAAGCTACAGGGGGAAAACTGCTATTGCATGCTATGGGCTGTCTTTAACAGGAAAACATCAACAGTATCACAGCAACACCAGGGGTAAATAATGAGGGGAGGGACGAGAGTTAAGGGGAAGTTTAGATTTTCTATTTGGTGAGGGTGTGTTTATTGGTTATCTTTATCTTGGGAACAATGAAATCATCTAAAATTGAGAGTGTTGATGGACTGTTGACTTTGGACATTATACAGATACCTAATGAATCGAGGTGGCTGAAGGATACATTGACTGAGAAGTAGACTGGCGAATGTGGTATAAACATATGATTGAATATTGTGCTGCTACAAAAAAGAACGAAGCTGTGAGGCATGCACATTGTGAATGAACATGTGGGACATTTGGTGAGGTAAAATAAGCCAGAAACAAAAGAGCAAATATTATATGGTCTCATTTAGAAAATACTTATAGAAAAACAGCACCCTAGTTTGTAAGTTCTTATAGCAATCATATTTAGTCTGAAGTGGTAATTATTATTTCTGGATTTTGAGAGGCTATTTTAAGTATGCATAATCTTGTATTTAGAGATAGAAATGAACCAGATCAGGTTGGGATAAAGGTAATTCAGAATACAATAGTAAGGAAGACATTGTCTATATTTTAGAACCTCATCTACTTTTTGAGACCAAAGGAAGAAAGGCTTATTTTGCCCAGAACCAACATTTTCTGTAGCACATAATTTAACTCAGCCTGACTGGATAGACCATTTAAACAATGCAGACAGAGGGAGTCCAGAATAAGAATGAAAGCCTTTAATCCTGTATTAATATAATGCCTGGATACAGCTGAGAGTATATTAAGCATATAATCAGAATGTATCAGCAAAGACCCTTGAAGGATGGGAGAAAAATAATGGAACTATTAAACTTTACCACCAGGGAAACCCCTGATACTGTATCAAACATTAGGGACACCCATATCAATAGGCCAAGCTCTTGATCTTAAGGCTTGCTCTTGTGAAGCTTATGTATGTACTGGAGAAGCTTAGCCTACTTATAGCTATACCTAAGAGTTACTTCTGGAGGACCTTTTTCATTGCCCAGATGTGGCCTCTTTCTCTTTAAGCCAAGCTCTTCAAGTGAAATCATTGCCATCCCCCATATGTGGAACATGACATCCAGGGGTGAAAGTCTTCCTGGTGGGTGGCATAGGAGATGACTCCCAGGAATGAGTTTGGTACTGGCACTATGGGATCAGCAATGCCATCCTGACCAAAAGGTGGAAAAGAAGTCTAACTAATAAGGTATCAGTGGCTGAAAGAGTTCAAATAGAAACAAGAGACTACTCTGGAGGTCACTCTTTTGCAAGCTTCAGTTAGACATTGCTACCTATGATAACTTGCCAAAGCAGAACCAAAACCATTCCAGCCAATCCTAAGGAACACCTAGGGCATTAAATAAGATTCTACAAAGGTTCCATATACTAGGGTATTTTTCCAGAAACCTACACCCTCCAGATGGGCCCCTGGGCCAGATAAGTCCTAAAATGAAGAGGGGCCAGCCTCTCCAGAACATCAAATAGTTCCATCCCCCACCCCACATTATTGACAGCCCCTTCCAACATGAAAAAGCTGTAAATGATATAAACCAAATAACCCTAAAGAGAGGGAGAAAAATAAAAGGTGATGTTGGTGTTATAAAAAGAATGTAGGGTTTAAGAAATGAATATGATTGCTGAATCATTATATTGTTATTTCTTTTAGTCTCCAGTACCTTACAGCAGCTAGAAATAAAAACCTAAAATGGTGGAATTGTAACCCTTATCAAACTCTGAAATCTGTTCTGCAACTAATTGTTGCATTGTGCTTTGAAATTTATTGCTTTTTTGTATATTTGTAATTTTTTTGCAAAAAAGAAAAAAATATTTCTTCTAGCCTTCAGTGTTTCAGAGCAGCTAGAAGGAAAACTCTGAAGTAGTGGAATGGTATCCCATAACAAACTCTGAAATCTGTCCTATATGTACTTGTTAAACTGTACTTTGAAAATCATTGCTTTTTCTTTCTTTTCTTTGTATATATGTTATATTTAACAATAAAAAATGTTTACAAATATGAACTTCACATGACACTGCAATATCATATTATCTTATCTGAATAAGTCTCTCCCAGTATTCTTTGAAGTTTGAAACAATAATTCAGAATTATATATCCTGTTCCCACCATGGTTTATAGAGGGTGCTCAATGAAGATTTTTTCTTTAAGAATTATCAGCATTACAAATACTCTAGTATGATTCTTTAGGAGTAGAGATGGGATAGTAATGAGAATTTACTTTTCACTTCTGCTATTGCCCACTATAATTGCTGTATTAGCTAGGGTTTTCTAGAGAAACAGAATCAGCAGGAAATATCTGTAGATATAAAATTTATTAAAGTGGGAACATAGAGTCCAAAATCTGTAGGGCAGGCTGTGAAGCTGATGACTCCAATGAAGGGTCTGGATGAATTTCACAGGAGAGGCTCACCTGCTGAAACAGGAAGAAGGAAGTCTCTTCTGAATCCTCCTTAACAGCCTCCCAGGGATTAGATTAAATGTCACTCATTGCAGAAGACACTCCCCTTGGCTGATTACAAATGGAATCACCTGTGGATGCAGACAATGCAATCATGATTTAATTCTATGAAATGTCCTCATAGCCACAGACAGGCCAGAACTTGCCCTACCAGACAAATGTGCACCACCACCTGGCCAAGTTGACACATGAACCTGACCATGACAGTTGAACCCTTGTCAACTTGGCAGCTATATCCATCACCTAAAACCATACTTAATCTCAAAACAGAAAACAATAAAAGACATACTTTTTTTTTCTTGCTAAACAATACTCAACTGTCCCGCATACAACTGGAAATGCATTAAATCTCCCCAGAATAGGGTGCAAGTCCTTGGAAAATATTCATTCTTACAGTAAACTGGATATTTTACAACTTAAATACTATAACATGAACCAAACAGCATTACAGTCCTCATTTCTGTAACTGATCACATGGTCATAGTTCATATTTATCACTACCTTCTTCCACTACCCATTCCATGTTCCCTTTACCCTCAGCAAGCACTTCAGCTGGCTGTGGTTCTTTGCCTGGTGGGGTGATCCAAACCTTCATTCCTGAAGTTTCAGAGCCATTGGTAGTCCTGCCTGGATTGGGTGGTTGCAGTTTTCCATTGATTTAAATCACAGGGCATGGAAATACTAAAAGATGCCCATTTTATATTCCAGGAAAACTCTTCTTCACCTCCATTTTGTAGTTGCAATCCTATTTCCCCCTGATAGTCAGAGTCAATCACCCTAGTGAGTAACATAATCCCATTCTTGGCTTGTTGATCCAGGGGCATGAGTAGCCCAAAGTGACCAGGTAGCAGCCTTAGATTCCAGTTCAGTGGAATCATTGGTGTTTCTCCTGGTGGAAGCATTCCCAATTCTGACACTAAAACCTGTAGACCAGCAGAGCTCAAGGACACAGGTACAGGAAGCAAAAATTTCCCTAGTGAATCACTAGGGGTAATAGTGAGTGGCACCAGTCGTATTTCCACCACTTGGTTCCTGGACCCATGGATCCTGGCTATGAGAGAGACAGCACTAAACAGGGGATGCTGATTCAGAGCATACACAGCTTCCTTGAGAACATTACCCCAGCCCTGGGAGGTATTTCCATCTAGCTGGCACTGTAATTGAGTTTTCAAAAGGTCATTTCATTGTTCTATCAATCCAGCTGCTTCTGGAAGATGGGAACATGGTAAGACCAGAGAATTCCATGAGCATGTGCTCATTCCTGCACTTCATTTGCTGTGAAGTGTGTTCTTTGTGGAATACCATGATAATGGATAAGGCATTCTGTAAGTCCATGGATGGTACTTTTGCCAGAAGCATTGTGTGCAGGGAAAGCAAACACATATCCACAGTATGTGTCCATTCCAGTTAAAACAAATTGCTGCCCCTTCCATGAAGGGAGTGCTCCAATGTAATCAATCTGCCACCATGTAGCCAGCTGGTCACCTCAGGGAATAGTGCCATATCGGGGGCTGAGTGTGGGTCTCTGCTGTCGGCAGATTGGGCACTCAGCAGTGGCTGTAGCCTGGTCAGCCTTGGTGATTGGAAGTCCATGTTGCTGAGCCCATGCATAACCTCCATCCCTACCACATGACCACTTTGTTCATGAGCCCATTGGACAATGACAGGAGTTGTTGGGGGAAAAGGCTGACTAGTATCCACAGAATGGGTCATCTTATCCATTTGATTATTAAAACCTTCCCCTGCTGAAGTCACCTGCTTGTGTGCATTCACATGGGACACAGATATGTTCATGTTTTTAGCCCACTCAGAAAGATCTATTCACATACCTCTTCCCCAGACCTCTTTGTCACCAATTTTCCAATTATGGTCTTTCCAAGTCCCTGACCATCCAGCCAAACCATTAGCAACAGTCCATGAGTCAGTATACAAATACACTTCTGGCCAGTTATTCTTCCAAGCAAAATGAAGAACCAGGTGCAGTGCTCTAAGTTCCACCCACTGGGAGGATTTCCCCTCACCAGTGTCCTTCAGGGATATCCCAGAAAGGGGTTGTAGTGCTGCAGCTGTCCACTTCTGGGTGGTACCTGCATATTGTGCAGAACCATCTGAAAACCAGGTCCGAGTTTTCTTTTCCTCATACAATTCACTGTAAGGAACTCCCCAAGAGGCCATATCTCTTGGTCTGGGAAAGAGAAGGTAATATGGCAGGAGTGGGGACCACAGGCATTTGGGCCACTTCCTCGTGTAACTTACTTGTGCCTTCAGGACCAGCTCTGGCTCTATCTTGTATATACCATTTCCATTTTATGATGGAGTGTTGCTGTGCATGCCCAACTTTATGGCTTGGTGGATCAGACAACACCCAGATCATGATAGGCAACTCAGGTCTCATGGTAACTTGGTGGCTCATGGTTAAGTGTTCAGTCTCTACTAAGGCCCAGTAGCAGGCTAAAAGCTGTTTCTCAAAAGGAGAATAGTTTTCTACAGCAGATGGTAAGGCTTTGCTCCAAAATCCTTGGGGTCTGTGTTGCAGTTTTCCTATAGGGGCCTGCCAAAGGCTCCAGACAGCATCTCTATTTACCACAGACACTTTCATCACCATTGGATCTGGTGGATCATATGGTCCAAGTGGCAGAGCAGCTTGTACAGCAGCCTGGACCTGTCGCACAGCCTCCTCTTGTTCAGGTCCCCACTCAAAATTAGCAAGTTTTCTGCTCACTCAATAAATGGGCCAGAGTAGCACACCCAGATGAGGAATATGTTGTCACCAAAATCCAAAGTGACCAACTAGGCACTGTGCCTCTTTTTTTGGTCATTAGAGGGGCCAGATGCAACAATTTTTCCTTCAGATTAGAAGGGATATCTAGACATGCCCCATACCACTGGACACCTAGAAATTTCACGAGGTGGAAGGCCCCTATATTTTTGTTGGATTTATCTCCCATCCTCTGACACACAAATGCCTTACCAATAAATCTAGAGTAGTTGCTACTTCTTGCTCACTAGGTCCAATCAACATGGTATCATCAATATAATAGACCAATGTGATGTCTTGTGGGAGGGAGAAATGATCAAGTTTCCTGTGGAATAACTGGCCAGAAGTGTGTTTGTATACTGACTCATGGACTGTTGCTAATGTTTTGGATGGATGGTCGGGGACTTGGAAAGACCATAATTGGAAAATTGGTGACAAAGAGGTCTGGGGAAGAGGTATGTAGATAGATCTTTCTGAGTGGGCTAAAAAGATTATGACATAGGGCTGGAGAGTTGATATACCCCTGAAGTAGGACAGTGAAAGTATATTGCTGACCTTGCCAGCTGAAAGCAAACTGTTTCTGGGAGTCATTACAATAGCTGTTGAGAAAAAAGCATTTGCCAGATCAATAGCTGCATACCAGGTGCCAGAGGAAGTACTGATTTGCTCAAGCAATAATACCACATCTGGAAGAGCAGCTGCAACTGGAGTTACCACCTGGTTGAGCTTACAATAATCCACTGTCATCTTCCAAGACCCATCTGTTTTCTGCACAGGCTAAGTAGGAGAGTTGAATGGAGATGTGTTTGGAATCACCACCCCTGCAACCTTCAAGTCCTTAAGAGTAGCAGTAATCTCTGCAATCCCTCCAGGAATCTGGTATTGCTTCTGATTTACTATTTTGCTAGGTAGAGGTAGTTCTAGAGGCTTCCACTTGGCCTTTCCTACCATAATAGTCCACACTCCATGAGTTAGAGAGCCAATGTGAGGATTCTGCCAGTTGTTTAGTATGTCTATTCCAATTATGTCTTCTGGAATTGGGGAAATAACTACAGAATGGGTCCAGGGGCCCACTGGACCCACTGTGAGATGGACCTGGGCTAAAACTCCATCAACCATCTGACCTCCATAAGCCCCCACTCTGACTGGTGGACCAGAGTGACATTTTGGGTCCCCTGGAATTCATGTCACTTCTGAGCCAGTGTCTAGTAATCCCTGAAATATCTGATCATTTCCTCTTCCCCAATGCACAGTTAGCATAGTGAAAGGCTGTCAGTCTCCTTGGAGAAGGCTTGGAGGAAGATTAGCAGTATAAATTTGTGGCAGTGTAACAGGGTCCTCCCCCAAAGGGACCTGGCCTCCCCCTCATTCAAAGGGCTCTGGATCTGTAAATTGTCTCAAGTCTGGAAATTGATTAAGGGGTCAGAGTCTGTGTTTTTGCAACTCAAGTTAGACTTCTACTCACTTGACCTAGAACTCTTTTGTTTATATAGCTCAAATAAGGATTTAGTAGACTGCCCATCTATTGTAATTCCAGGTACTCCATGATCTACTAGCCAACTCCACTAATCTCTGCGAGATAGATTATTTTGACTCCTGCTTTGAGTTTGCTGTCTATTATGATAGCCACGTCTACCCTGTCTTTGGCAATTAAGTGCTGCCACCTGGCTTCTGCCAACTCGGGATCTGGTCATCCCCATTGTGTTTAAGGATTCCAGCTCAGTGACAGCAGTTCCCACAGTAATATCTGACCAGAGAAGTGCAACTACAGAACTCTTCATGGATGATGGTGCTAGTCTCATGAATTTATTTCTCACAGTTCTGGTAAAAGGTGCGTCCTCCAGACATTCCTGGGGTATAACAACAGCCTTTCCATGATAAATCCACTCTAACACTTCAATCTCTCTCAGCCTCTAGATCTTCTCAACTACATTATACCAGGGCAGTTCTGGAATTTCAACCTCAGGTAATGTCGGCCACCTTTGATCCATATTTCATCCAAACATCCAAATAAAATCTTAATGCCTTTTCTAACCCTTCAAGCTATAACATTGAATGCAGAATATCTGCTTAGTGGGCTCATATCAATAAATTCAGCCTGATCCAGTCTTATATTCTTCCTACCATTATCCCAAACCCTTAAAATCCATTGCCACGCATATTCCCCTGATTTCTGTCTATATAAATTGGAAAACTCACACAGTTCTTTTGGAGTATATCCTAATGTGTGATACTTTGTACCTCACCTTTGGGGGCCTGTTGGAACTTTAGTCTAGTTATAAGACTGGAAGAAATGAGGGATGGTAGGGGTGGAACATGAAAAGAATTAGAAATATCTTCCAAGCCATTTGCTTCAGGGTATTCATTTGCAGTTTCATCTGGTGAAACAGGATTGATCACTCTAGGGCTAAGCCCTTCAGCTGGAGATTGAGTGGCCAACTTCTCAGCACAGGCTGGAGATGGGGTGGCTGTGTCCTCAGGGCAGACTATTATAGGGTTATCTAGAGAATACTCAGCATGACCTAGGGTTTCAACCTCTCCACCAACATCATTATCAATCCATATGTCGCCATCCCATTTTTCAGGGTCCCATTCCTTTCCAAACAATGCCCTCATTTTAATAGCAGACATTATGCAAGATTGAGATTTCAGCTTATGTTATAAAGTTGCTACTCTAGAAATAAGATCCTGAGTTTGATTTTCAGAGATCTCAAGTCTACTGCTATAGGAAATAAGATTTTCCTTCAGGACACTCATAGAAATGTTCACATGTGTCAGACAGCATGGAAGCTTCTCATTTGAAGCCTTAGGCCCATCCCTTTCACTCATTAATGTATACAGTATATCTAATGACAACCAGCCAACACCTCTATGCCTCCTGTTTCCACAAAGCTCTGTAAAATTGTCAGCAACATTATCTCCCAGAGCCTGGGTTCGTACAAGAGAAGCATTAGAAGAATCCAATGGTGATATTTTGACTATCCACCCCATGCATTGGCAGTATCATTCTGATTACGGGAATCAGAGTTCTTAGTGCCTTTGAGCACAGTCAGAGTAGAAAACCATTCATAAAAACCCATTTTTAAGATTCTGTTTCTTAAGAAACACTCCTGGTACCAAGCTGTATTAGCTAGGATTCTCTAGAGAAACAGAATCAGCAGGAAATATCTATAGATATAAAATTTATAAAAGTGTCTCTCATGTAACCATGGGAACATAGAATCCAAAATCTATAGGGCAGGCTGTGAAGCTGATGACTCTGATGAAAGGTCTGGATGAATTCCACAGGAGAGGCTCACTAGCTGAAGCAAGAAGAGAGACTGTTCTGAATCCTCCTTAAAAGGCTTCCCGTGATTAGATTAAGCATCACTCATTGCAGAAGACACTGCCCTTGGCTGATTACAAATGGAGTCAGCTGTGAATGCAGCTGACATGATCATGATCTAATTCTATGAAATGTCCTCATTGCAACAGACAGGCCAGCACTTGCCTGACCAAACAAATGTGCGCCACCAACTGGCCAAGTGGACACATGAACCTGACCTTGACAACCACTTAAACGAAGAAGAAAAATGTGAAGGAGTAGAGTAAGAAGCAGGAGAAAGAAAAAAGATAGCAAACTTTTCTTTTGGACAAATACCACTTTAGAGAACAGGTAGCAAGTTTGAGAAGGCTTTTTATTTTAAAACTGAGAGTGAACAGTTTACTTGTAAAAACATCAGTATCATAAATGGGCACTCAAGTAGCATGTCTGAGGTGATCAGAGTTACCTAGTAAAGAGATTTCACAGTTGTTAGGCCTAGAAAAGATTTTCCCTGCTCACTATTTCAATTTGAAAAGGTTACTGGTTTGAAGACTTTAATTTTTTTTATGTGCATGTGTGTCTGAGTGTGTTAGGAAAAAGAGAGGTAGAGAAGTGTGAATGTGTTTTTCCCATGTTTCAGAGATTTGTTTGTGGGTGCATTTGAAACTCTCTTTGTATGTGTTTAATTCCATATTGTTTCATGTGTTTATATGGGTGTGTTTGTTTTTGAGGGAGTGCACTACATAAATGTGTGGTTTTCCCTTGTACAAGTAGCTTAATAAATCAATGTGCATATATGTACATAATTTATTAGTGTACCAGGTGTATCTGTAGGATACTATGAATTTTGAAAGCATGCCAATAAACATATATAGGTTTCTATCATTATATTAAATTTCAATATGTAATAATTCTCTTGATAAGAATTTATAAATCAATAACTGCTTAGAAGTCACAGATATTAAACTCACACTTAATAATAACTCACTTAATAATATTATTAAGGTAAATAATATATGATTTACCTTAGTTTTGCTTCTCAAAACTGTAAACTTCGTAGAAAGGAGTCATGGTAGAAACAGCTGGAGAAGGTGGCAGAAAAATATGGCTTCCCATTCATTTTCTATCCACTGGGTAAGGTTTAGGCAGGACAAGCTGTGGAAGCTAATGGCTATTGCCCTAGACATGCCGTGGCCCAGCCCATCTCTTTGCTTGCCTTGGTACATCTGCAACAAACCATTGACAGGGAAGAAGGGCTGGAGGCAGTCGTCATTTAGGATAGGGGGCTGACATGAGGCTGGACCAAAGCCTAAAAGAAACAGGGGTGGTTGTGTGGTGGAAAGACAACTGGCTTTAGAATCATTTAAAGTGGAGTCTGGATCACAGCTCCGTCACTTACCAGCCGTACAGCTTGAGCATGTAGCCCCACCTCTTTAAGTATTAGTTTCCTTATCCATTCAATGAAGTTAATAATATTAGCTTAACTTTAGGATTGGTTGAGAGGATCAACTAGGGCAATGAGTCTGGCATAGAGATAGGAGTTCAGCAAATATTGGTGTCCTCATTTGAAGGAATGAACAAATTGTAAAATTATGATGCTGAAATAGAAAAGTCCACTTTCCTTACCTCTGAGGTCTGCTCTATAAGACATTAGGTATGAAGATGCCAAGCTACAATGGCTTGCCTGAGAATAATACTATCAAAGGCTATTTCCTGGTGAATTTTGAAGAGTGCTGAGGCACTTCAGGCACCCTGCCCCCTTCTCTAAAGCTTCCCAGAGCCCATCTTTCTGTCTCAGCCCCCTTCCCACCAAAGCTCCAGCCAACCAGGACTCAGAACAGAAAAAGTCTTTGCCCCTTCACTTTCAGAGCCCACCCAAATGACACGGAGTCTGAACAGGGGCATTGCAGTGTAAACAGGCTGCAGTGTGCTTAACAGAGAGTACGTTTCATTTGTCAGGAATAAAAGAAAACTGGCCATAGACATAAACAGTAATGTGTGTGTGAGCTGCCTGAGTCTGGGATTCTGCTGGTACCTGGATTCCTAAACCTGGGCTGTGCTCAGTTCCCAGTTATCTGCAAAATGGAGCCAGTATGAGCTCAGCATGGTGATTAAGGCCAGTACCATATTTCGTCAACTGTCTCATTAAATATTTTGTGGGGAGTGAAGACATAATTTCTATTTCATATGTAGTTAAAAACAGGAATGCAATTCATGTGGTTCTGAGTCAATTACACTTATATCACCAATATACTGTCTTTTTTTTAAAAGCTATTTTTGGGGGCCACAAAACTCAATGAGCCTTTTTAACAGTATTTTAAGCCTTCTTAAAAACAGGAAGTCGTGTTTGACTTCGGGTAAGCCAATTCCCCGTGGACAAGTTTGAAGCGTGGTTACATTTTGGACACCTACAAATTCTAAATTGTTTTCAATCATGTGGAAACAAGTTCCTTGAATTTATGAGCAAACTACCTAAGAGCAGGAAAGTGAGCGTTTTGCTCAACAATTACACTCTTTGCAAGAATAGCCTCCTCCCGTGTAGTGACATGCTGAAAAACAACTCTGACTTTTTCCTGCTGCTGCCTACATACTATGTGATCTTATCCAAATCCCTTATAGCCAGTCACTTTAAATCTATCAGCCACTTGAATTCTAGGAGTTTCAGTTTTTCAATGTTCTATTCTCTTAAGTACACTTAGGGAACACAATTACCATGTTTGGCACTGTTGTAAATCTAGGTTAAAATTCGATACTAAAACTTACTAGATCTATGACCTTGGGCAAATTATTAGAACTCTAGGCCCCAATTTTATATTTGGAATTATTTAAGGTAATGTCTAATAAAGGGTTTATCATGATACCTAGTTTAAAGTAATTACTCCCCAAGTGTATCTTGATTCCTTGTTTTTGCTTTTCATCAATTCCTTCGCATCCCTCCTTCTCTTTTCTTTTTTTCCATCCCTTTCTTCCTCCTTCTCATCCTTCCATCATACCTCTCCCCTTTTCTAATATGATGAAGATGTTAACAATTTGACTGGCTTACACAATTTCTTCTCTAAAGGTTCATCTGAATGATTTCACATCTGGTAGTTTGCAAAGTCGTAGAGGAGTGGACAATTACTTCTGTTTGATGATCTCCACACTGCCTTACCAAGAGTTCCTGGGCTAATGCCATGGCCACCTGGCCTGAAATTTTTGACAGCTATTATGCTTATAGGAAGCCCAATTTCTCTAAAAGGGTTTTCCTTTTATCCCTTGAAGTTTGTGTCCTAGCTTTAAAATGATCAAATCACCTTAAACATAAAACAGTGGTTAAATTCTGAACGTATTCTTCTTTGGGTAATTTTATATTCCTTGGGAAAAGTCATGTTATTTTTCTAAGTGTAACACTAGTAATGAAATTTAAATCCCATGAAAATTATGGAATTCAGAGTCAGACATGAGACCAGTGAAGCAAGACTTCTTAACCTTCTATGGATACTCCACAAGTCATTTAAACCTGTATCTAGGTTGCAAAATTTAGAGCTTCTAATGGCTGAGCCATTTGAAGATGTGTTGGCCCTTACGCTATAAAAACAGGGCACTGTTTAGGGGCTTAATTTGCTAAAAATTTAAAATTGTATTTTTTTTCCCTTTTAGTTCTTGTATCTATCTATTGTAGAAAACATTTCAACTGTACTTTCTTGCCTGGTAACCTGTGTAGCTCAGAATTCAGCATTTCAGGCTCTTCATGTAAGTCTACCTGTTAAAGTAGTGCTTCTCAAATTTAATGTCCATATACACATTTTGGAGATCTTATTAAAATGCAGTTTCTGATTCAGTGGGTCTGGGATGGGGCCTGAGATTCTACATTTCTAAAAAATTACCAGGTGGGGCCAAGGCTGCTGGTTCATGGACTTCAAATAGAAAGTCTTAGATAGCTGAGCAATTGGGTTAACTTGAATCTCAAATCTCATGCTGTAGGACAAGCATGACCTTGAGCTGTCATGACAACTTGGGCTTAAGTGTGTCCTCTCTAGACCGGACAGCTGATGGCCTGTGGTCTTTCTTGTTTCAGGAGAACTTGTTAGGAATCTGTAAGATTTCTAGCTGCCTGAGGATACCTTCTATTTGATCTTGCTAGCCTTTGCTAATGTGAGTTAGAAAACGCAGACAAAATGTTTATATATACTTAGGGCTTGGGAAAAGATCACAGCTGCCAAAGTGTCACCATCTATTTCTCTACAATGTTTCTGCTAAGCCAAGATGGTGCAGCTCATCCAAGGGTGATGAGGTCAGGGCTTCTCCTATATGCTAGGTCACTCTGACTACCCTATGGCGTTTGTACATGAACCCTGTTTAGATTGTGTTTTTGTTCAAAACAGTTTAGTATGGGGTGAGGAGAAGTAACATGTGGATAGAGGATAGAGAATGTAGTAGAAACAGTTCTGACTTTGGATACAGACTGATGTAAATTCAAACCTTGGCTCCCAGTTTACTAGCTATGTGACTCTGGTTAAGACACATCTCTATGTTTCAGTCTTCTTATCTGTCAAAGATAAATCTCCTTATCTGTCAGAATAGTGACAGCAATTTGATTGTTGTGATAATCAGAAATATTTTTAAAGTGTCTGACAAAATGAATGGTAGTTATTACTATTGGCAGTAACTATATTTTTCTTTTAGCATAGTCTGATGTAATGGTTTAAGACAGCTTGGGACAATGGATGAAGCTGTTTTGTGATTCAAAACAATTCACAATGTAAAGTTGGACAGAATAAAAATAATTAGTGAATTCCCACTCTTTTAAGAGAGAGATAATATATGTGAAGTGCCTTGTGAATTATGACACACTAAACACATATTTTATGTGATAATTAGCAGGCCACTTTGCCACATGGGAAATGCTTCACCATCTTCTTCAGCAATTTCATCATTATTTTCCTGACTCTTGAGGTCTCAAGATATGATCCTGTCATAGCTGAAGCTTATTTCCATCAGCAGCTTGACCCAAAGACTCCATTCCAAGTAACTGGGTCTCCTCTGACTCTTGGAACACTGTACTTTAACATCTTTTTTTTTTTTTTTAGCAAAGTAAAAGTAAGATCAGATCAAAGTATTGTGTCATGTGAGTTTTGTTTCCAATGTAAGCCTGTTACCACTGCTGATGGCTTTACAAATACATTTATTATAACAATTTTTTTTATTTTTTTATTTTTACAAACAAAGCACTTCCCTTGCTCCTTTCTCCATCCCCTTCTTTCCTGGCAACCCTTAATCTGCTTTCTACACCCATGTATTTGCTATTTCTAATAATCTTTTATAGGCGATATTGTAGGTGACATACAATGCCCTTATGTGTCTCATTTCACTGAGCATAATGCTTTCAATGTTCTTCCATATTGCAGTATGTCTCATAACTTCATAATACAATTCAAAATTCTGATGGGAGAGGCAGAGTAGACTTTCCCAGTTCAGTCTCCCTGTGGGAACAAGGCTGTATGCCCAAAAAGGGTGCACTGACTGGCTCCAAACTGCCCTGAGGTTGAGCTGAAACAGGAGCCAGGAAGGATGACAGGAGTTTCTCCTATGCCTCTTTCAAGCTATGTTTTCTTGATTTGGCACTTGCCCAGTAAATGCAGCCCTTTAACTGTTTTCCATATTTTTAAGGAAGCTTCCGTTCTTTTTTTTTTTTGTATGCTATATGGCGAGGTCACATTCATTCTTTTTCCACGTGAGTATCCCATTATTGCAGCACCATTTTGTTGAGTTTTTCCTTGTTTGGTTTTTTTTGTTTGTTTGCTTGTGTTCTAGGGAACTGCATGGGCCTGGAATTGAACCTAGGTCTCCCAAGAAAGCTACTGTTCTTAAGTCTCCTTTTCCACTTTTGGCTTTTGCTGGGGCTAGTTGGAACAATGGTTATTCTCAGAACCTGGCCCCTGGCAATCTGAAGTAACTCATCAGGAATATTGGTCAGTGATTGACCCACACACACCTAGACTTGGGGAACTACATCTTTAAATCCCATCCTGCCACCCACAAGCTGTGCCAGGGACTGGGGTTAAAGAACCCACTGCTGTGTGCTGTGAAGTCGGGGGCAAACAATAACAGCTGCCTGTGTAGAGAGTACAGCTCACCAGAACTCACCACGATTTATCAGCCTCTTCCTCCTGCTCTTCCCTGGATGCTGCCATGGTGATCTACTAGATTCCAGAGTTTCAAAATAGTTCATTAGACAGTTTCTGCTTGTTTAATAGTGGTTCTGGTGGAAAGGCCGATTCCTGAAGCTTCCTATTTGGCCATCTTCTCACAATCCTCTCTTCCTCATAGAATTTTTCCTCTTTTTAAATACTATTTAGACATATATTTTAAGGCCACAGTATTCATCTTACCTAGGAAACCCCATATTGTTTGGTTTCCTTATTGTATGAAAGCCTCCAACTGAACCTTGGCATGTTTCCATTTCTTCTTTGTGTATCTTTCTTGCTCTCTTTTTCCTTCCGAATCTGTTCCCAATAATATCTTAAAATTTACTAAAGTTAAAGGCACCAAACGAGGTGTCCTCAATCTGAGGGCATTGGTTCAAAGCCTCATTAGTTTGTCACATTAGTTTGAACACTATTTCCAAATCATGAGGTACCCTGAGGCATTAAGCACTGATTTTCTTCACTCTTCAATGTCAATATTTAAGCAACAGTTAAGAAGCCCCACTGTGATCAATGAAACCAGAAGTTAAGGAACTTTGCTCTGTTCAATGCAGCTGATCATGGTAATAAAGAGAAATTTCCATCACTAACCAGCTCTATGAACTTCAAGTTCTTCATTTTTAAAAGAAGGATAATAATTTCCGTTTTATAGGATTGCTTTGAAGATTACAGATAATACCTTAAAAATAAAACATAATCATAACAAATGCTTAAATGGAACTTAATTTGTGCCATTAATTGCTCTACAGTCAGTGTAGGAGCCAGGATTTAAGCCAGGGAGGCTCCAGGGCTCATCCTTTAGCAAATTTACTGTGTTACTGAGTATCATGACACTTGACTGATGCTGCCATTTTTATGTTGGCCGTGTACGGTGGTTTGGAGCCGCATGTATCCCAGAAAAACATGCTGTTAAATCTAATTCATTCCTGTGGATGTGAACCCATTATAAGTAGGACCTTTTGATGAGGTTACTTCGGTTAAACTGCGGCCCACCTCAGCCAGGATGGGTCTTAATCCTATTATTGGAGTTCTTTATAAGCCTAATGAAATTCAGACAGAGGGAGAGAAAGTCACAGAGAACAGACAGAAGCTGAAATTCAATGGAACCTGGAAGAGAAGGGAAAGGCTGGGAGAGGCCACCATGTGTATTGCCATGTTTCAGAGGAGTCGAGAAGAAAGGATCACCAGTAGCCAGCACTACACCAGCCTTCAGGAAGGTGTTGCTTTTATGAAAACTTGATTTGAACTTTGTGTCTCAAACCTGTGAGCAAATAAGTTCCCCTTATTTAACCTAACCTATTTCTTAGTATTTGCTTGAGCAGCCCAGGAAACTAAAGCACCATATATGGCTGTTTAATTTCTCATGAATGAGGTTTTCAGCTCAGTGAGAACAGGGACAATGTCTCAAATGTACCTATCCTTTAAATCACTAGACTCTACCTTTCAACCACACCCTTCCTGGAAAAATCAGAAGAGTCATACAGAGCTTGCTTCTAGCTTGAGCGGAAAGCAAATTTCCCCAAGAGCTTGAACTTCAGGATGTGTTGATTGTTTCTGCTGTATTCCAGGAGGTACTGTTCCTGAACACTATTCCAAGTCTCACATCCGTGGAGCCTTTCCCATCAGGGTCTGTGTTTAAGCACTTCAGTGGCTTTTGAAGTCAAAACTCCAGTATTGATCAGAGCAAGCAGAGATTCTTAAGGAAAATAGGGTGCTGATGCTCACTACAGATTCAAGCCTCTGGATTTGACTGAAGCATAAACTGCTGAGACAACAAACAATATCTGCAGCAAAACTTGCTGCAAACTGGTTTCTGGAGATTGTCCAAGTTTTGGAATGTCTAGGGCTGGCTGATTAAAGGCCCAATTGGACTAGCAGTGCAGGGGAACTTCTGTCAAATACTTAACACTTCCAGTGACTCAGGCATTGAAGTTGAACATTCTGTTTCTTTATCCGAACAGACCTGCCCCAATAACCCTGTTATTCCTACTTCTCACCAGAGAATTTCTTAATTCTGGAGATCTGAGCCAGCCCACATCTCTTATACACTAAAGACCTGTGTTCAGACTCCTTGCTGCCTACTGGAGCCAAGCCATGAATTCATAGTCATTGGCCAACCATTTAAATGGGAAGTTAGACTATGCCTCCAAATGTTTCTTCTTCATTTAGTCTGGAAATGAATCAAGCTTCACAATTATTTTGTCAACGTTTGCTTCAACAGCCAGACCACTTTTTATATATTATGGATTATATAAATGTATCATACATATTCTTCTGCATTTGTTCTGTGTTTTTTGGCAGTTCTGGCTGTCACCACAATTATTATAACAACAATTTCTTTTTGCCTTTCAATATTTTTTATTTAAGCTATAATTTTCAATCAATAAAATGCAAAGATCCTGAGATATAAGTACAAGAGGCCCTTTTCCATAAATTTTTAAAATCAGCTTTATTGAGGTATAATTGACATAAAGTAAAATTGAACAATTTAAAATGTACATTTTAGTGAGTTTGGGCAAAGATATGGTCATATAGCCATCACAAAAATCATGAAACAGAATATTTCCATTATCTCAAAAAGTTGGGTCATGCCCCTTTGCACTGAGCCCCCCTCCCTGCCAATACTGGCCTCTAGCATTCACTGATAGGTTTTCTGTCACTATAGTTTTGCCTTTACTTGATATTCATACAATTGGAATCATCAACAGTTAGCCTTTTATATGTGACTTCTTTTACCTAGAACAATGCTTCATGATTCATCCACATTTATTTTATATCAATAGTGCACACTTTGGTTTTCCATATTATGGATACACTAAACTTTTTTATACATTAAATAGGAGATAGACATTTAAATTGTTCCAAAGTTTTGATGGTTATGAATGAAGCTGCTATGCTTTGACATATGGGAAGATATCTTTGTGTTTACATATGTTTTTATTTTCTTTCAGGTAAATGCCTAGGAGTGAGACCAATGGGTTATACGGTAAGTGAATGTTTAACTTTGTAGGAAACCATCAAATTGTTTTCCATAATGATCATTTTGTAATCCCACCAGATATGTATATATTTCTATATTATATATAACTCTAGTTCAAGTTGCTTTATTTGACTTAAAATGTCAAATGGAACAGTCTTCCATTTGACTTAATATATCTATTTCACCTTCATTTTTTTTTTGGTATGCTGTGTGGTGGGGGTCACATTCCATTCTTTTTTTTCCATATGAAAAATTATTTCAGCACCATTTTTTGAGGTTGTTTTTGTTTGTTTTTGTTTGCTTTGCTTTTGTTTATTTGTTTGCTTGTTTGTTTGCTTGTATTTTGGGGAAGTGCTTGGGCTGTGAAATGAACCAGGGCTCCCACATGACAGGTGAGAATTCTACCACTGAACTACCCTTGCAACCCCCTCACCTTCATTTTTGAACAATATTTTCACTGAAAGTAAAATTCTGGCTTGACTTTTTCCCTCCTAGCACTTTAAAGATCTCATTCCATTTTCTTCTGGCTTGCATAATTTCTGGTGAGAAATTTTCAATACATTTTGTTGTTGTTCTGCTATATGTAGCTCTTTTATTAATGTTTTTCTCCTTATCATTGTTTTTCAGTCATTAGATTATGATGTGTCTTGATCTGCAGGTATTTGTTTGCTTTGTTTATACTGCATGGTGTTCAGTGGGGTTCTTGGATCCATGGGTTTACATTTTCATCTGATTTAGCAAATATTCTCCCATTACTTTTAAAATTATGTTTTGTTCCTGGATCAATCTCTGTCTCCTCTCTTTTCAATTTTCTAAATACAGATGTTTTTAACCGCTTAATTTTCCCCATGCAATTCACTGAAACGCTTTCATTGATTGTCATTTGTCAGCCATTTTCTTTTCCTTCTATATGCTTCAGTTTGTCTAGTTTCCATTGCAATGTCTTCAAATTCACTATTTTTTCTTCTGTAGTTTTTAGGCTGAAATTAAGCACATCCAGACAATTTTTCATTTCAGATATTGTATTTTTCAGTTCTAAAACTTATACTTGGTTCCCCTTTAACATTTCCATTTCTCTGTTGAGAGTCTTATGTTTTCCTATTTATGATCAAGTTTTTACTGTAAAATATCTACGAGCATATTTATAATAGCCGTTTTAAAGTTCTTGTCTGCTTATGCCTTTAATTTTCTTTTTCTATTTTTGTTGACTGATTTCTTTTCATGGTTTGGGTCACACTTTTCTGCTTTTACACATGTCTAGTAATTTTTAAATGCTAGAAATTATAAATACCACATTGCTGAGTAATATCTATCTATAATGGATTTTGTTTTCTTCTTTATGGGGTATTGAGTTTCTTCAATCAAAACTGTAACAGCTTGTGGATCAATTTGATCCTTTTGGGGATTGTTTTTAAGTTTAATACCCCAGGGCCAGATTAGTCTGCCTTCAAAGGTGTGGTCTTTCTGTGGTCTCTAAGGCATA
>PVIY010021108.1:0-42935 GCA_004026745.1 Myrmecophaga tridactyla
GATATGAGGAAAAATAAGCCAAGCTGATGTCATATATTAATACTATTTGCATACCACCATTCAATATATCCAATTTGCTAAATTACACTAACAAAACTAAGAATTATCATTCTTTGGCCTTGGTTAAGGTTATAGTGACAAACTAAGTGTTAAGTAATTCTTATAAACTCCTAACTTCCATCTTTGTATGCTAGCATGACTGCAACTTGACCAATTAAAGTATGCAAGACTAGATGTTTTTTGCACATAGTTCTTACCCCCAACTATTTCCTGTACCATCTTCTTAATATGAGAATACTTTCTTCTTGGTAACTTAAAATACCCCTCCCTTGCACACATGACTTGAAATTACATGGGCAAGGAAAAGAGAAAAATTGTCTCATTTTCAATAGTAAATGTAATACTTCTCATAATTCCAACTATACCTTTGATATATTGTGGGTTTGGTTCCAGACAACTGCAACAAAGCAAGTCACATGAAGTTTTTGGTTTGTCAGTTCATATATAAGTTATGTTTGCACCATACTGTAGTCTACTGTGTGAGTAATAGCGTCAAGTTAAAAAAAGTCAATGTGCATACCTCAGTTTAAAAATATTGCTAAAAAATGTTGATCTTCATCTGAGCCTTCAGTGAGCCTTCACCTGAGCCTTCATAATCTTTTTCTGGTGGAGGGTCTTGCTTTGATATTGATAGCTGCCGACTGATCATGTTGGTGGTAGTTGAAAGTTGGGGTGGCTATGGCAATTTCTTAATATAAGATTTTGAAAAGCTTGCTGATCTTTCCTTTTATGAAAGATTTCTCTGTAGCATGTGATGCTGTTGGATAGTGTTCTATCCTTAGTGGAACTTTTTTTCAAATTTGGAGTGAATCCTCTCAAACCTGGTCACTGCTTTATCAGCTATGTTTATGACCATGCAAAATACATTATTGTCTTTTCAACAATGTTCACAACTTCCTCATATTGAAAAACCATTTTTTTTGTTCATCCATTAGAAACAACTTCATTCATTATAGTTTTATCATGAAATTGCAGCAATTTATCATGTTTTCAGGCTCCACTTCTAGGACCGATTCTCTTGTTATTTTTAATCACATCTGCAGTGACTTCCTCCCCTAAAGTCTTGAACCCCTTAATGTCATCCTTGATTGGAATCAACTTTTTCCAAACTCCTGTAAATTTTGCTATTTTGACCTCTTCCCATGTAACATAAATGTTTTTAATAGTATCAAGAATGACAAATCCTTTCCAGAAGGTTTCGAATTGACTTTGCCCAAAGCCATCAGAGGAACCACTATATATGGCAGTTATTGCATTACAGAGTGCATTTTCTAATTAATAAGATTTGAAAGTCAAAATTATTCCTTGATACATTGGCTACAGAATAGGTGTTGTGTTGGCAAGCATGAAAGCAGCATTAATCTCACTTTGCATCTTTATTAGAGCTTTTGGTAACATAATTCTCAAGGACCCTAAGATTTTCAGAATAGAAAATGAGCACTGGGTTCAATTTAAAGTTACCAGCTGCATTAGTCCCTAGCTAGAGAGTCAACCTGCTTTTTGAAGCTGGGCATTGATGACTCCTCTTTAGCTAGATAAGTCTTAGATGGCCGTTTCAACTCCCTTGAAAGTCCCTGTTGTTTAGTGTAGCCACCTTCATCAATTATCTTAGCTACATTTTCTGGAAAACCTGCTGCAGCTTCTACAACAGCCCTTACTGCTTTACCTTGCACCTTTATGTTATGTAGATGGCTTCTTTCCTTAAACCTCATGAACCAATCTCTGATCACTTCACTGTTTTCTTCAGCAGCTTCCTCGCCTTTCTCAGCTTTCATAGAATTGAAGAGAGCTAGGGTCTTTCTTGTTTTTAGGGTTTGACTTAAGCTAATGTTGTGGCTGGTTTGATCTTTAATCCAGACCACTAAAACCTTCTCCATTATCAACAATAAGGCTCTGTCACTTTCTTGTCATTCATGTGTTCCCTGGAGTAGCATTTTTAATTTCCTTCAAGAACTTTTCCTTTGCATTCGCAACTTGTCTAACTGGCGCAAGAGGTCTAGTTTTTGACCTTTCTGAGTTTCTGTTCCTCACTATGCTTAATCATTTCTAACTTTTGATTTAAAGAGAGACATGCAGATCTTCCTCTCACTTGAACTTTTAGAGGCCATTGTACGGTTTTTAATTGGCCTAATTTTAATATTGTTGTGTCTTAAGAAACAGGGAAGCCAGAAAAGAGAGCTAGGCAATGGTGGTCTGTGGAACAGTCAGAAAGCATGCACTTACCAGGTTAGCTCACTGGCATATGTGGATGTGGTTTGTGGTGCCCCCAAATAATTACAATAGAAACTTCAAAGATCACTGACCACAGAAAACCGTAACAGATATAATACTTAAAAGATTTGAAGTGATACTAATAAGTAAAAGGTTTGAAATTAAAGTGTGAAAATTACCAAAATGTTACACAGAGACACAAAGTGAGCACATGCTGTTAAAAGTGCTGCCCAGATATTTGCTTAAACGGTTGTCATGAAGCTTTGATTTGTAAAACAAAACAAAACAAAGCACAATATTTGTGAAGGATCATAACGCAAAGCCCAATAAAATAAATTGTGTCTGTATGGACATCTTGTAAAATGTGTCTGAAAACAGGACAAACAGAGCTCAACTTTCTTTTTCTTATATAGATGTAAATGACCATGTCTAGATAATATTATATACAACTTAGTATCAGTAATGTGTAAAGTGATAAGGATTTTTTTTCAAATTAAACCAGTAAATGTTTGTCAAAAAGGAATACAGAAATGTAGGTGGAAAACTACTTTTTAATGAGATGCAGTTCAAAATACACCCTGGCCCTAAGGGAAATTTGTGTTTTCAGGTGTTAATTTGTTATAGCATGATAATGAAATAGTATAAAATAGTTATTAAAGATAGATTTGTGTCTCAATCTTACAATTTATCTATTTCTATTTCTCTTTGTAATACAACAAAGCACATTTCACCTTCTAATGGTATAATATGAATTGCAGAATTTGAGTTAACTTCAAATATTGCCTTCTTACTTATGAAGTGCTGTTCAAAAACCTTAATGCACTCAGATGTCATAGTCATTCTTCATATGACAAGGAGGACTGAGCAAAAGAGGAGGTTCGTCATAGCCAGATATTGAAATTATGTAAACTTACCTAGTCCCTGATGGGTTTTTTAAAAAACAGCAAAACTTTTCTGGGTCATTCCTTAAAAATATAATGAAGGAAGTAGAAATAAATGAGTTTTGCTTAAGAAGTTGTTCGTTTACAAGAAATGAACAGAGATTGGACTTTGACATTTTTAATTTTCTATGAAATTATCTTGTGTTGCATATGAACTCTGAATTCAAGAAGGAAGGAAAAAGAGAAAGAACAAGTCTATTCTAGCACTATCAGTTGCTTTTTTTTTTAACCTAAATGACAAGAAGAAACCTTGTCTTTTTGAAAACTGACCTCTGCTTTTTGGAATTAAAGGGTCTAGATTCTGAAACTTAGGCAAAACTTCTCTTTTATACAATCATCAAATGATCCTTTAAATTTGATCACATTTTCTTTTCTTCAGAAAGTAAGCCACAAGAAGTAGGTGATTTGTGACAATGTTCAATAGAGAATTGATCTTATATGCTTTAGATAGATTTTAGTTTCTACTACATTTGATTTGTGAAGCACTAATAAAATTTAGATGTCATTCTGATTTTATCTATTTGCGATCTATTCTCCACGGGCTTTCTGTTTATCTTTTTGTTCACTATCTGTAATTACGGTTTGATTTTCTCTCAAGTAATATTATGGATGCCACTTTTTATTTTATCTCCTTTTTTTAACCTGTACCATTTTACCTTTTCAGATACAAGTATAAGATTCCTTCTCCTCCTCGTATATTCATTTCCACTGGATAAATGGCATTGTATGATTTCCACATAATATGAAAAACATCATCAGATTTCTAAATCACAAATGTATTATTGCATATATTTAATATGAAAACATTTGAAAAGGAAAAGAGCAAAGTTAACCTACTAAAATGTAACCATAAAAACACAATGAGGACAAAATAAACAATACAACTACTAGACTTTAACAAAAATGCAGAGAAAAGGAATAAAGAAAATAAATCAGAGTGTTTTGGAAAAAAATCTATTCTGGAGGAAGTGAGTAACACACAGATATAACAGACAATTAAAAAAAATTGACATGTTAGTTTTAATAGTCCTTTAACAATTCCTGACTTTTCAATGTTGGTTTCTACTCTGACCCTATAGTTATTTAGAAGTTTGTTTTTTATTGCTCAAATGTGTGAATTTTTCCTATGTATCCTTTAAAATAGAATTCAAACTTTATTCACTTATGGTCATAGGATATGATCTGAATAATAATGTCTTCAAATATATTTTATCTAGTTTCTGGTCTGTGATGTAATCAGGTGAAAAAATGGTTGGTTCTGCATGTATTCAAATATTATAGTCTACAAGTGTCCTTTAGACCAGGCTTATCATTTATACTTTAACTTTTTTCTTTCCTTACATTTTTTTAAGTTTGTTTGTTTTTCCTTCTTAATCTATCAGCTGGCAAAAAAAAAATCCTCACATGATGGTAGTCATTTAAAAAAATTCTCGTATTTAAGCAATTTATATTTACTTTACATATTTCAGACAATGTTACAATAAATATGATAATTTTATATTCCCAGGGAATTAAACATTTTGTCTTTAAGCACTGATGGATTGCATACAATTAGAGCCTGACAGCTATTTTCTCTTGGAATACTGAAGGTATCATTCTCTTCATTTCTGTACTATATTATTTCTATTCTTTTTTTAACCAATTTGTGTTTTTCCTTGGTTTAGGTTTTCTCTTTCTGTTGAATTGGGTGTGTTTTTTCAAGATATATTTAGATGTGCTATTCTTAACATCTATTTTGTTTGAGATTTGTTAATATTCTTGGATCTCAAGATTTGGCTAGGTCCTGACAAATGATTACACATAATCTGTTTGAATATTAATGCTTTCCTATTCTCGCTCATCTGCTTCCAGATTCCTGAGTTGAATAGTTGATATTTTCACCCCATCTTTTAGAGGTTTTTATATATCCTGTTTCTTTTCTTTCTCTTTGCCTCTTTTACCTGCATCCAGATTTGATGACTCAGTGCACACTCAATATCTGAATCCCAACAGCCAGTGTTATTATTTCTTTAATTTAGAGAGGGGTATGCTGTACAATCAAAGTTTGAAAATAAAAAGCAAACGATTGAGATTTTGGAAGTTTTCTGGGAAAGCTGGGTGGTTTACAGAGGTGTGAGTATGTTGCCATTAGCTTAGAAGCATGTTCACTAAGTTGACTGTCTGGCAGATTTGCTGTGTGTCACTTTCTTTGACTGATTGACCTTCAGAATCATGATTACTGAAACATGATTGATCTGACAGTTTTAAAATTGGTGCCAGAACACACTTGATACCATCTATAGAATAATCTTTTTTTTTCTATGAGTACCTTATAACAATCACAGATAATTATTTCTGATATATCTTTTATGGTTCACAAATCTCTTCAAATGTGTCTAATCTACTGGTTAATCCATATTTTGAGTTTGTAATAATATGAAAAATATTTTCACATGTAGAAGTTATATTTGCTCTTTTTCAGGTCTACTTTTTCCCTATTCATGTTTTTTTCTTTTTGCAGAGTTTTTATGGTATATCAGATAATTCCCTTATCTGAATTTTTCACAACTCTTTTTGTGCAGTGTTTTGTTTTATCATAATTCCAAAAATGGCATTGTGCTTCCATCTTTATTTTCTGATTTTTGATCCTAAGTTTTCCATTTACCCTGGATTCCATCTGAAGTAATATTTAAGAATGCCAATGTGACAGTTAAAAATTAGAGGTGTAAATTCTCAGGGGCCTCTTTCTATATTTTATCACTTTATCTGATTTTAGGTAGTTTAATTTATTTGCTCCTACCTATGTAATCTTTTTTTTCTATGTAATATTTTGAAGGTCCATATTAGAGTGGATCTTATATCATTCCTCATCATTATCTAGTTATTCTCTTATAATATCATGCAACTGCCCAGAATTCAACAGAAGTCCTCAGTATTTAAGTTGGTTTTGACAGTTTCCACCAGCCAGGAATTATGATTTCACTTATTTTAGATTCTTGGCAGATTCTCTATGTTTGCAACAGATTAACATTGTTATAACTATATATTTATTTCTAAATTTATATATAAATAAACAGATATAAATAAATAGAGGTTTACACAAATATAGATATTTGTATATGCTAGATGAAAACATACATTTTAAATATATTCATATTTATATTTATATCTCAAGACAGATTTAGATACAGTTAAGATATATATGTAGATAAGTAGATAGGCAGACATATACACATACATATGGATAACTTCATCTAAAGTTACAGGGAGAAATTATTAATGCTATTTATCTTTGATCCTTTGGGAATAAAATAATCTTTTCAGCCACTTTAATGAATTTCATTTTCATCTGTTAGACTTTTTCCATGTATTTTAATAAATTATTCTTAATAAAATAGTGGCCAATCTAATATGTTCTACCTTGGTGCTAAGCATTTAAATGAATTATGTCAGCCAATATTAAAAACAGCTCTTTGAAGAAGATGTTATTATAATCTCCAATTTTAAATGCAGGAGTTTGAGTTACCTGCTAAAAATTCTATATCATATATTTTTAGAAGCTGAAAATTGAACTCAGCTCCTCTACCAAATAGTTATTAATTAGGCGTATGTTTTAATTTTTAATAGTGATATGCTATTTTAGTAATTACATCAATAAATCATTGTGTGAGGCTGATATAAGAATCAAGGACTATATGTCCTTCTGACAGAATTTCTTTTGTCAAGATATGATTTAGAATGAATCTCTCTGCACTACAATGGATTTAACTGTAAATGAGGTAGTAAATATGTGTATATTCTTTCATAGAAAAGTTAAGGATTTATTCTTAATTGGCTTTACAATTCTAGGATTAAACGTTTAAGTACTACCTTTATCAAGGATAAAACCTAATTAGAGTTTTAATCTCAAATAATCTTAGGATTAAAGGATGTCTCTTAAATTTATTTGCTGGTTAATTCTGATAAACTCCTTCTTTACAGTCACCCCCCCTCACTTTTTCACCTTTTCCTTTTTATGATTTTCATTCCAATTTCTGTTATCAGTCAATGGCAGATTCTTTTTCTTATTCCTCTGATAAAGTATCACAAATAATTTCCTCATTTTTGGATCAAGAATTACTATAGTTTACCGTATATGCAGACAATTTGCCTCTATTGTCAACATTATCTAAGCAAATAGTAACTATCTTAGCCTAACTGTCATCAAATTTGGGAAAGAGAAAGCATTCCTACACCCTCATTAACATCACTTCTAAGCAATTCCATGCAATTACAGTAGGTAAAGAAAATTAAAACAATTTCTACATGGCTCCAGAAATTTTCTAGTTTCTCATTACATTGTTTAATCCATGTGTATTTGGGTGGTAATAGAAATTTAGGGCTATTCGGGCTGCCCTTGGATCCACAAAAATAGATTGAAAATCTTCTACAGAGGATTTTTTTACATATTCTGTGAGGAATCCAACTGTTCATGAAAGGTTGCCCATTTTCCAAGAGAAACTATCTCAATTAAATTATTGCAAAGTTGCAAGTCTAAATATGATGGTCTCCTAAAATATTGTTGTTAAATAAGTAAAGAGTGTGGCATACCTTTTATCAGATGGGAACACCCTCTCTATATACATACATACATACATACATTTTGCCTATTTTTAGCATAAAAATTATTAAACTATCATTTCTTTCACCAAATACATACATTTGAAAAGAAAAATTAAAACCTACTCTAGTCTCATCCCTTCTCGTGCCCCTACTCCATTCTCCATGTGAATTGATTATAAGTTTTAATGATTAAATCCTCTCATATTTTTTAATGCATGCCTTCTTCTGCATTTCCACACACCCACTTATGATATATCATAAGGAAACATTTATGACCAACTTTGACAAGATTTCTACCTGAGTTTGATACTATGGGAATATAAAATAAATGTGACTACTGTTTTCAGTGTTGTTATTATACAACTTAGGGAAATGTGAAATACATATATAAACATTTAAGCATTTTCTTTTTTTTAAGGGGTGAAATCTCGGAGTTTGGAAAACAGCAATATTTCACTTTATGATATTCTGTTGAGGTCATATATAGAAAAAGGAATATTGAACTGCGATTTTAAACATGGATAGGATTTTAAACAGTGATAAATTCTAGTTCACGTGGATTCCTAGGAATTCTGCCTGTATGTCCTCCTATACTGTAGACCACTACTCTTCAGTTCTAATAGATGTTTTTCTTCCTATGTTGTGACCTTAACAAAGGCTTTTGAATGATTTGGTTTTATTACACTTTTTTTTTTTTAATCTCATTTTCAGGTGTTCTTTGAAAAAGGTTTTCTGGGGTTTAGGTTCTACCCTTGGAAGCCAATGCCTCCAAATTCTCATTTATATTCAGAATACAAAAGATCCAGCTAGCTCTTGAATCTATCTCCTGATTATTTCATACACATCTCAAAATCAATATATTTAAAGAACAAACTGAAATATTTATTGGTACAGATAAAATCTTTCAATCAACTTTGTCCCATCCCTTGTATTGTCACTGGTATTACTATCATCCATTTTCTTTCCAACCTAAGAAAAATTAAAACCTACTCTAGTCTCATCCCTTCTCGTGCCCCTACTCCATTCTCCATGTGAATTGATTATAAGTTTTAATGATTAAATACTCTCATATTTTTTAATGCATGCCTTCTTCTGCATTTCCACACCTACTGCCCTAACTCAGAACCTTTACATTTCCACCTGTACTGTTGCAACCCACTGTCTGATATTTTATCAGTTTCTTCTTCAATACAACATAGAACTCCTCTCAATGCTGTTGCTAATGTGATGATTCTAATATAGATGTCTACTTAAATTATCCTTCTGTGAAAAATTCTTTGGTAACCCACCTCATACTTTTCATAATTTATCTCCAAGTGTCCACAGTTCACTCCATGATTTTTATTTTATGGTAAAAGCTTAGCTTCTTGGTTGCATCTACCCATGAATTGTGCTTTCACCCATGGGTTTTATCTTTGCCTTGCATGCTTTTCCCATTGTCTTCAACACCTAAAGTGTTAAATTATTCTTCAATTCTCAGTTCAAGCATGCATTTTGAGTTCCTCCCTACTTCTTTTTGCTAGAATTTATTCTCTAATTCAACTTTAGATATGATGGAATTATAAGGCTCAGCTGTTTCAATGATTTCTGTTTCTACACTGGAGGAAGTCTTTGGTCTTAATCCAAACATATAGCATAAACAGCAAAATCTAAGTATTTGTTAACAATTAATGATATCGCAGGTGACTATGTTAAGTAATATATAGACTATATGACAGTACACATAAATGCTATAAGAAAAGGAGAAACATACTGGAAACTAGACAAACTCCAGATGCTGGGGATGGTGGCTCAATTTTTAAATTTTAAAAATTTTTAAACATAAAGTTTCAGACATTATGCAAAGTTTCCCATCAGGAATAATAAACTAAAACAAGTTCCTGAGAATTATCTCTATTATATTAATGGGGACTAGAAATGCTGTTCTAGTTTGCTAGCTGCCGAAATGCAATATACCACAACTGGAATGACTTTTAAAAAGGGAATTTAATAAGTTGCTAGTTTATAGTTCTAAGGCCAAGAAAATGTCCCAATTAAACAATTCTATAGAAATGTCCAATCTAAGGCATCCAGCGAAAGATACTTTTGTTCAAGAAGGCTGATGAAGTTCAGAGTTTATCTCTCCACTGGAAAGGCACGTGGCAAACAAGGTGACACCTACCAGCTTCTTCTTCAGGCCCCTTGTTTCTTGAAGAGAATCACAACTGATTGAGTCTTACTCTGTGGAGATACCCTAATCAAGTTTCCAACCTGTGGTACTGTATAGGCATTAGAAGAAACTGTTGCTCCCACAAGATTGATTATGATTAAGACATGGCTTTTCTATGGTACATAAGTCTTTTCAAACCGGTACAAATGGTAAAGATGTCTAATAAAGGAAGCCAAAGAAATAACCAGATAAAAGCTCATTTCTGCTTAGCCAATGCCCAGTTAGGTATGCCTATAGATTCATCTTGAATAGTGCTTTAGTTTTCTAAACTAAATTAGTTGCTCCCAAAATGCAACACAACAGAGATGGACTGGCTTTTAGTAAAAGGAGATTTATTTGCTAAAAATGTATAGTTCTTCAGGGCAAAGGCAGCTAACTTTCATCTGAGGGTCTCTCATATACGGGAAGGCACAGGGCAATCTCTGTTGGCCTTCTTTCCAGGCTTCTGGGTTCCAACAGTTTTCCCCAAGGTGATTCCTTTCTGCATTTTCAAAGGCTTGGACTGAGCTGTGAGTGCTGAGATGAGGTATGCTGAGCTGCTTGGGCTGTGCTGTGTTGAACTCTCTCCTTTAAGCATCCAGCCAATTAAATAAAATATCATTCATTGCAGCAAGCACTCTTCTTAGTGACTGCAGATGTAATCAGCAACAGATGAGCTTCACATGCCATTGGCTCATGTCCATAGCAAATGAACTAGGCACCTTCACCTGGCCAAGTTGGCACCCAAACCTAACTACTACAAATAGTCCAGCAGGAGCTGATTAAAGCAAGCTATCATCAGATTTTCATATAAGCAGATGAAATTGAGGTAGGAACTCATTCACAGAACCAGGATAAATGAAAATGTGAATATGGTTATCAGTTTTGGGGATGGGCAGAAGAGGTAATATTTAGGCTAGGAGATCTGTTTTTTTAATTTATAAATTGAAGTCAGATATTTTATATACTCAGATCTCATTCTTGGCCATTCCAATTATTAAACCACTTTGCTAGGCACTAGATAATAGTTATGGAAAAAATAGGCACATTCATTTACCCCACACACTTTCCATTCCATTGGTAAAGACAGTCAATTATGCATTAATATATATGGGTATAGTTTTGATTCTGAATAATCATTCATATACAGACAGTAAAGTCTCCTGCATCAGGAAAAACAATGATACAGGATGGCTAATTATGATAAGATATCAAGAATCTCTCTAAGAAAAAGACATCCATACTAAAGTCTAAAGAGTTTGAACAAAGTTAACATGCCTGAGGGAACAGCATTGCAGAGAGTGGGTGGGACTCTGAAATGGAAAAAAAAAAAAAAAAAGCTCATAATCTTTGAGGAACCACCAGAAACCCTGTGCATGTTGAGTGTTAACAGATATGGGGTTTGTGACATTAGATTCTAGAAGGATAAGCAGGGCTTAGTTATGCATGTGCCCAATTTACAAGCCATGCCACAGGCTGCACAGCTTTCTTCCTCACATACTTTTTCCCTAAACCTCAAATAAATAATACGTTTCTTTTTATATTGAAAGCCCAATTCATTAACTGAATATGCTATGCAAAGGGATGTGTATGAACCGATGGCACATCCAGCCAACAGGTAACAGATGGAAAAGGGCCAGCGATAGAGGAATAAAGAAAATAAGTATGACCTACAATCCTTCATAGATCATATTATTTCCCACTGGGATATACAATATTTCCCCTAATCTTTTGCTCTTATCATGTGGATAGAACCAAAGCAACCTAAAAGAACCTATCCATGTTGAGGAGCAACCTCTTACAGGGCATATAATTTAATTCTCTCAATACACAGAAGAGGGAAATGAAGTTTTACAATAATTATAGACCCAAGCTCTTTGGAAGACAAAGTTCAAATTAAAAACAGATATTGTTTTTAGTTTTTACAATGAATGAAAATTTCCAGAAGCACAACAAATAAACCTAGAGTGAAAAGCCAGCATAAACTGTGATAACATTAATGTCATACAATTTGTTTCTTTCCATCCTACCATACGTTGTGGAATAAAGTCTTGTTTTCTGTTGAACTATCTTGAAGTCTTTATCTTGAGTTTGCAGAAATTTCCAGAGTGGATTACACACATTGTAATCAAGCTACTAAATTCTAACTCCTTTTTCCCTTTGATTATTTAATTTTATTTCAACAGTATCAGCACCTTGATTAATAGCTGCATTCATTATGCGACTGGAATTTACTTAGTGAGTTAAATAAGATTATAATTTGCCTACTAATGAATAGATACTTTGTTAATGACCACTGACAATTTTACAGTTAATTATTAAAAACAAGACCATCAGAAGTTGCTTACACCTCCTCCTTGCTGGATTTCTCCTCATGCAGTTACAACTACTTGCAGTCAAATGTTAAACATCTCAAACAAATGGCCCCATTTATTAGGGAAAGCCTTTTAGTTAATGAATGTTAAAAACATCCTTGAAACTAAGGACTTCACACACACAAAAATATCTTCTGTTTTTCTTAACCACTGAGATAATTTTTGTCCAAGTAATTAACATTCAAATTAAGGCGCTACTTAAAGAATTGTTATTCTGCTGATCAGTACAAATCCTACATTACATAAAATGTAAAACCCCTCAAATTTATTATCCTATAGCTAAGTTTAGTATTTGTCTGTTTCTTACACTTATTACAACACATTTATAAAAGTGGCTTTTGGTGGTTATGCAGAAGTATTTTAATCATGGCACTCCAAAGCAGAAGTAGTCATTATTTAAAGTGGTGTGATGGTGAAATTTATAATTTTAAAAGTTTTTCACTTATTTTACAGTATAATAGAAGAACACAAATACGCATATCCAATGACATGCACACATACATATAAAATGAGGTTTCTGTAAGTCAGCTGCATTGTCATTAATAAGGTAGAGAAATAGTGGGTGATACCCATCCTCAATGCATGCAGTTATGACTCTATCTGTGGAATCAGCCCATTTGTATACCTGCCTTAGAAATTACCATAACTTAATATAATTTAATTTCAAGTGTTAAATATGGTGAATGAAACCTATAATGTGAACTAAATACAGTTTACTAAAAAAGTTATTTTAAAGAGTATAACAAAATGAAAACATAGATAGAAGTATAGATGATGTAGATATAAATATAGATACAGACAGGCAGACTCGGAATTCTAGTACTCCTCAGGAAGTGCTTGCTTCATTCAGTTATTCAGTAGTTTAAAGAAAATGGCTCTCCATAGGTCCATTATTGAATCTTTATTACATTTCTCTATTAAATGCTGTATTAGTCAGGGTACTCTAGGGAAAGATAACCAACAAGAGATATTTGTAAATATTATGCGATTTTTATAAAAGTTGTCTCACATGACGATGAGGATGCACATGTCCAAATTCCGTATGGCAGGTTACAAACTGGGAACTAATGAAGGTTTTTGATGATTTCCCCAAGAGAGGCTGGCTGGTTGAAGTAGAGATGTAAATTCTTTCTTCTGGCTGCTGAAATCATTGCTTCTCTTTTTAAAGCCTTCAACTGATTCAATGAGATTTCTTTCACTGTTGAAGGCAATCTCCCAGTTTATTGTAATCTGTCATACAAACAAACATCCTGATTTATGCCTACAAAATATCCTCACAGCAACAATCAGGCCAGTGCTTGTTTGACCATCTGGATAACTGGACACCATCACTTGACCAAGTTGACACTTGGAACTAATCATCACAGTTCACACCTTGTCAAATTGGCAGCTAAATCCATCACCGTAAACTATACGTAATCTCTAAATAAGAGCAGTAACAGACATATTTTCATCTAACAATACTCAACTGTCCTTTATACAACTAGAAATGCACTAATTATTTCCAGAATAGGGTGCAAGTATTTTGGTAATATTCAGCTTTAAACTTAATATCCTATCATTTAAATACAATAATGTGAAATTAATATAATTTATAACATATAAGGGGATAAAATAGGGAAGAAAACTAAGTTGTTCGCTTTATGTGCATGTGCAAATATACTCACAACAAAATAAGGAAGAAATATTCATACCATTACAGTCCTTGTTTCTGTAACTGGTCACGTGGACAGATTTCTTATCACCATCTTCTTCCATTAACTCATTCCATGCTCTCTTTACCCTCAGCAAGTACCACAGCTGGCCATGGTTCGTTGTTTGGTGGGGTGACCCAAGCCTTCATTCCATTGATAGTCCTGCCTGGATTAGGTTGTTGCAGTTTTCTGTTGATTTTAATCACAGGGCATAGTAGGACTAACTGACATCCTAGGGGATCTCCAGTATTCCAGACAAGCCTTTCTTTACTTCCATTGTGCAGTTGCAGTCTTATTTCCCCTTGAAAGTCAGAACAATCACTCCAACCAATACAGTGATTTCCTTCTTTGCCTCTTTATTCAGAGGCTTGTGGAGCCCAAAGTGGCCACTTGGCAGTCTTAATTTCTAGTTCAATGGAATAATTGTGTCTCCAGGTGGAAGCACCCCTCATTTTGGAACTAAGACCTCGAAACCAGCAGAGCTAAAGTTTGCACGGACAGGAAGCAAAAAAATTTCTAGTGGATTGCTAGGGGTAATAGTAGGTGGTACAAGTCTCATTTCCAACCATTGATTTCTGGACTCATGAATCCTGGATATGGGAGAAACAGCACCATAGAGCAGATGCTAATTTAGAGCACACATAGCCTCCTGGAGACTACTACCCCAGATCTGAAAGGTATTGCCGCCTAGCTGGCATCATAATTTAGTTGTATTCAAAAGGTTATTCCACTGTTCTATCAATCCAGCTGCTTCACAATTATGGGAAACACTATTAGACCAGTGAGTTCCAGAAGCGTGTGCCAATTCCTGTTCTTCCTTTGCTGTGCAGTGTGTATTTTGATCAGAAGCAATGCTGTGTAGAATAACATCATGGTGGATAAGGCATATTTTAAGTATAGTGATGGTAGTTTTGGTGGAAGCATTGAGTGCAGGGAAGGCAAACCCATATCCAGAGTATGTGTCCATTTCAGTTAGAGCAATCCACCACCATTTCCACGAAGGAAGTGGTACAATATAATCAACCTGCCACCTGGCAGAAGGCTGATTACCTTGAGAAATGGTGCCATGTCAGATAGTGTATGTTGGTCCCTACTTCTGGCAGATTGGGCACTCAGAAATAGCTGTAGTCAGATTGGCTTTAGTGAGTGGAAGTCCATAATGCTGAGTCGATGCATAAACTCCATTCTTACCACCACAGACACTTTGTTCATGAGCCCATTGGGCAATGACAGGAGTGACTGGCTAAAGAGACTGACTGGTTTCCAGAGAACTTGTCATGTTATCCATTTGATTATTAGAATCTCCCTCTGCTAAAGTTATCCTCTCATTAGCATCCACATGGAACATAAATATCCTAAAATTTTTGTTTCCACTCAGAAAGGCATATCCACATACCTATGTCCAAACCCCTTTGTTACCAATTTTACAATCATATTCCTTTCAAATTTCTAACCATTCAGCCAAACCATTGGTGGCAGCCCATGGATCAGTATATAAACACACCTCTGGTCATTTTTGCTTCCAGCAAAATGAAAAACCAGGCACACAGCTTGAAGTTCCACAAACTGGGAAGTTTTCCCCTCACCATTGTCCTTTAGGAACATCCAGAGAGAAGCTGTCATGCTTTAATGTCCACTTTTGGGTGGTACCTTCATATCATATACAACTATCTATAAACCAGGCCCAAGTTTTTGTTTCCTCAGTCATCTAATTGTAAGGAACTTCTGAAGAGGCCTAATCAGTGGGCTGGGAAAGAAGGGAATGTTGCAGCAGAAGGGAATGTGCAAAGCAGGTTGCACAGCAAGCAGGACCTATCACAGGGTCTCCTTTTATTCTGGTCCCCACTCAAAACTGGCAGTTTTCTGGCCACTTTGTAAATGGGCCAGAGAAACACACCCAAATAGTTGTCTCCAAAATCCAAAAGGGCAGCTTGGTCATAGAAGGAGTCAGATGCAACAGCTTATCCTTCACCTTAGAAGGGATATTTGTGAAGGACACATTGCTCCATATATCTGAGTTGGAAGGAACCATTTCTTTAATAAGGGTTTTTTTTATAATAATCATGGGCAATATTTGGTTATAGTTTCTTGAAGTTCATGTGTTAAATATGAACTTGAGTATCTGTATATCAAAATCTCTAGTGACATTTTTTCAGAGATCCTAAAAATCAGTGTTCTCTCCAACACATTTCTTTCTGTGTCTGCTGCCCAGCCACAGGCATTAGAAATGTTGTTTCCTTTCTTCCTCCTTTTTGGATCAAATTCAACCATGGTGTTAAATGGAGGTACGTTATAGTCAATTCTGCATTTTAATCAAACAATCATATGGTTGACTACCTATAATCTGCAGTGGTTTTCTTAGAAGGCAGAAGTAATTTCTGGCGCCCAACTCTCTGGCATTCTTCCTTAAGACTAGAGGTTGAGATTTTTCTGTTTACCATTTTAGATGGATATAACCATCTATGTCTTTATTAGATTAAATCAGATCCCATATAGAGCTGGCTGGTATTTTGCCACCTTTTTGTTTCCTATTCCAGTTAAGCATGAACAGACTATTCAGCCCTTCTCCCCTCCAACAAGTTTATTGTTTCTATAAATATAACTCAGAGAATGTTTCTTCTCTAAGATTTAGGGCCTTGAAATTACTGAATTTTGAGCTGCTGATATACCTAATGAAGTCTTATCTACATAATATAAGCATATTAATAGGACATTCTATATATCTAGACTACAACAAAGAAATTATATTTACTTGACTTTGATAGTAAGTGTCAAACTGGTTTTCTTAATGGCCATATCACTTCTTCTCTCAGTTTTGGACTTCAAAGATACATTGTACAAAACAATTCCTTATAATACACCTCTCTCTTTTGCTGAAAAGCATCATTATTCCCCATTACCTGTGAAGGATATTTCAAAGTCCTGAGCTTATAAATTAAGGCACTGCCAGTAGTGTGATCTTAGCGAACATCAGATAACATGATTTTTACACAATCTGCACGCAGCAAGTTTGTGTCAAACAATATGAACCAATCCACTTCTCTGTGACAGAGCCAACAACATTTTTTACAGGAAATAAATAATACCTGAATAGATTCTAGCAGTAAAAGAACTTAGGAGGAAATGATTAACTGGAAATTAGGACAAAGTTCAAGGACTGGGACTTAAAATGAGAATAACTAGAAGTTTCAGCAGTAGACAGAAGGCCAGAAAGGTAAAAAGGAGAGCCTGAGGTCAGAGAGGGCTGTTTAGAAGCTGAGGATTTTAAGGTAAGCTACACCAGTTTCTACTTGTGACTAAAAGTCAGGTTCAAAGTTGTGAGTGGCTGAATGGAAATGGAGATAAAGCTTCTTTGAGTTTAAATTGTCACATATCTGTGAGGTAAGGGTGTTGAAATGATCCTCAGAGAAAATACAAGAAGCTACTGACTTGAAGAGATACAGTTCAAATTTAATGTGCGAATGTGAATAATGAAGATGAAGTCCTAGGTGCTAAATTAATAGAAGACGTAAGTTACATGTAAGAAATAAGAGCTCTATGCAGACTAATTTTGGTCATCTGAAAGCCTAGTTTTGTTGGTCTTAGGGTACATCTCAGTCTACACTCAAGCCATACTTGCTCCAAAATGAAGACATTGGAAACCATGCCTTAATTATTTATCCCTTTACAACAAAATGCAGCTTTTACTCTTTTCCTAGATGCTTATTTGATAAAAACTGCTACAGTTGTGACTTTTTTCTATAAAAGGATGAATATATAGCAAGCTTCTGGTTTGTATCTGAAAAGTGATGAATGACCATAATCCCTTAGGGTAAGTAGGTAAGGAAGAATTTGTCATGCATATGTTTATGTCTCAGAAGAGTAAGCAGCAGTGTTGAATCTTAGCAGATTGGGGTGGGACAATATCACTTTACCAATGCTATGTTTTCAGAAAGAATTTGCAAACTATTATTAGAAGAAAATTATATTATAAATTTCAAATGCCTTCAATTATATTCATGAAAAGTTGCAGATGGATCAATTTTAACAAAAAATTGAAAAGAAAATAATTTGGCATAAAAAAGTAAGATAACGAAGGAAAAAGTCAAGTATAACATTTTCTAGCATTTCTGGAGGGCAATATTTTGTGGCTGACAATTCAGGAATAAGAAGATTGGCATAAGATTGACATTCACTTCATATTCTAGCACCCTTGCTCAGTGAAGAACTTCTTTTTATAGGGTCTTTGAACACTCATGGATGGAATTCAGGGGCTGTATGAAATTAGATGGGATAAATACATCTATACCAAAATTTACCATCATTATACTAATAGTTATTCCCTTTGATTGTATATGTATATAGTAATTTTCACTGGCATATCAGTAGTCATGATTTCGCCAACAATATAATTTCCAGATTTTTTTTTCTGAGCTCAATACAGTTGTTACAGATACTTTGAAGTATATATAGGCTTAGAATTACTTAAATAGCCCAGTAGTTATTAGGCACTCTTAATTTATATTATTTAATAATTCAATAAAAATAATGTGTTATTAATGTATTAATAATGAGATAAGTAAGGTGTCAGTTTAGATTCTTTAGGAAACAGACACCAGGACAAAATTAGAAGTGCAAGACAATTATTGGAGGAAACTTTTGTGAAGGGTACAGGGCAGAGGGAGTAGGAATAGCAAGGGTTCTACTCAGACCATGATATTGGTGAGAAATGTGTAAAAGGAGAGAGCTATGAGGAAGAAGAGCCTCAGAATGCAGTGAGTCTCTAAGAAAGTGTTACTCAGACCAATGGAACATATAGAGCATAGGTCAGTCTTAGAGGAACCTTCCTGAGTAGGAAGGTTCCAGCTCCATAACTCTATGGTATTTGATTATTATCTGAGAAGGGCCCAAGCAGACCATTGCCTTGGTAAGTACTTTGAGTTGGATCCTGAAGGCTGTCAGCCATTTGTGCTCCTAATGACAAGTTCTCCCCTGAATGGACACCTGAACAGCACATTCCCATGGCATCTACCATTAATATCATGATTTTTCTGTATTTTGATAAATATATTTTAGCATAATTTTTCCTTTATAATCCCTTTGTATTTTATTTTATGCAATTAAAAATCTTACCTTGAGTGAATTGCAAATTCTCCCTAGTTATCTAACAAATGTAACAAATGCAAATGGATTTCTAACAGAATATTATGACCTCTTGACCTAGAGCAAGTGTAAATTAGTGGTAGAAAATTGAGCCAAATTTTTCATTTTAATATAATTTTCCTAAATATTGCCTCAAACCAGTAGGTTGAATTGGATATTCTACCTGAATTGACTCAGAGCACTTCCATGGAATTCTCTGCATAGGCCAGTTTGTTACTGTGGTCTGGATGTTTTCCAAGGATTCTTTCTGTGATATTTTGAGAAAATTTGTATTTGGCCATAGAAAAATTATTTCAAATATAAGTTTTTTTTCCTTATATTTCAGGTCTTTGAAGCTTTCTTTAGTCTGTTAGCAGAAAGAAAGAAAGGCAAATGATTAGTCAGGTTCAAAACTTGAAGAAGATATCTACTTGAATTGATAATGAATATGGGGTATGTATTATTTGAACAAAATATATACATTACTTTTGCCTGTGTTATAAGGCACATTTACATAGTGTTTAATCAATACATGCTTCATTGGGACAATTAAGAATGGAGGCTCTAAAATGGAGGTAAACTAGAAAATTTATTAAAGCTTGACAACAATCTTTTCTGAGACTACTGTGGAAAATAGAAGCCTTACAGGAGTCAGCCATAGGCTTGTCTTATTTGAAACTCTGTTCTCTTTTCCTCTACATCTGTCCAACCAACCCTAACATTTGCATGTTTATATTCCAAATAATCAGATGATAGTTGATTGTGATTTTTAGTGAGCCCTGTCTTTTGTTTTTTTCTAAAATTGTCTATAAACATATACAATACCATATCACATTCAGTAAGTCACACCGTACAAATACACTTTTCAAATCTTTTTTTTTCAGTGAGTGAGTAATAACATTTGTTGGAAAGATTTCCTTTTTGGACTTAGTAGAGAGTCCATTAGATGATAGATTTTCATAAAAACCTAGAAGGGCATAATGGTATCAAAAGTGAGGGAAGAGTCAGATTTTTCGTCAACTGTGATTCACACATTTTGGCCTAAGGAGTAAAAAGAACTGAACAAATTCAAAACTTGGTCTTTGTTTAAAACAGATCAGTGTTTCCTGATTTACTGACCCAATTTTCCACAGATTCCATCAATATCTATTTTGTTGTGATGGAAGAAAAAAGGCTTCAGTGTTGAGAAGTTTTGTGCTAAGGAAGTGATGAATGGCGTACTCAAAGGCTAGCCCTGTCACTGGCAGAATAGATTTCTCTACAAACTGTGATATTTGGAATTTGGGTTTTCTTAGGGGGAAATTTGTTGTTGAGAAGAAATTCTCATTTTCAACATCATTTCCTCAGCTGTTTTTTTTCCCCCATTGGGGAAAATGCACAAACTCATTTCATGGGAAAAGAAGAGTAATCACTTATCTGACTATGAAGTTAAAAGACTGAACTAAAGTAAGCACAAAGGTGAAAACTCAACCTGAAAGTTCTGTCATATGAGTATCTTGAGGATTTTTATTTATTCTGATGTTTGAGACATGTGGGAAGGAAAAGGTATTGAATAAATAAGATAGTGAAAATGATTCTTGGAAGTACCTGCAAATATAATATACTTTAGAACAACTACCAAATCTCTTGAATAACAAGTCCATTGGCTCTGGTGGCCAGCATGCTTGTTGGTCTACATCAAACTCAGAAATAGAGTGGCTTAGTAATGAAAGCATGAGACAGAAGCAATGGCCTGCTCAATTGGGAAAAGCCTTGAAAGAGCAAAGGATATTTCTGGTGAGATTTCTAGGGAAGAAGAATCCAGCATATTGGTACAAGTTACCCATTTATTTATTTATAGCTATCTATCTATTTAGTTATCCAGCACCATTTTAGTATCTAGAGATATAGAGACACTTATCTTTCCATTATAGAATTTAGATAGTTCAAAGACACACTAACTAGAAGTAAATAGGCCAATAAGAATTGAGATAGAGGTATCAATAAGTGTTATTATAAAAATGTATCTGTAATGAAATAGATAATAAATAGGAGTTGATATTCCTAGTTTGAGTGGTCAAGAAGGGCTCATTTAAAGGGGGCACTTTTTGAAAAAATGTGAAGGATGAAAAGTAAGCGATAATGTTGGAAAGATTTGCAGACATCAGAGCATTCAGAACATTAAACAGTATTTTAACGTTTTTGGATGTTTCTTTAAAATCAGTGGGAAGCCACTGAAGTATTTCAGGTAGTTGAGTAATGAGAGCAGGTTAACTTTTTAGAAAACACTCTAATTCTGGGTGGGGAATTGATTGTAAGGGCAAGTGAGTTAATGAATTATGCCATTGGCCTCTCATATCCACCAAGTGAATTTGCACCCCATTATATTATTTAACATGGAAAAGGAGTAAATTTTTTTGAATAAGTAAATCTGTTTACAAATAAATGCAGTGACATGATATTAGTGGATTGTAATCAAACATTGAGCTTCCCAGAAACAATGCCCTAGCCACATTTTGGTCCTATTTCCTAGTCAGTATCTCTCAAGTGCTTTCTACATACCCCATATTGAGAATTCCAGTTACTCACAGATTAAGGGGAAGTAAAGAAATATTCAACAGGCTGGGAAATACTTCCAATAAGTAGTATTTTTCTGCTTCATTGCTATTGAAACTGCTTTCATAATAGAACCTGAAAAAATGTAAATTTATAAAAAATAATAATGGGTAAATGGGAATATCCCTTACCGTTGCAGAAAGAGGCCTGAAATCCATATTTTTGTACAACCTGAGGTTCATTTTCATCTTTCCCAGATACAAGTTCATATACAAGAAAGTTCATATACAAGAAACAATCATGTGCATACATAGATGTCAAGAACAAATTGGGACAGACCCAAGAGAAGTAACGGGATTTGGAAAATAGGACTGGAAGAAAATAATGAGCTGACACTAATATTAACTCTCTTTGCAGAACCTGAGTAAAGGGTTTCATCATTTTCTCAATAGAAGGAGTAAAATAATTTATTTATATCAGAATCTTATGCCTCATGTTTTAGGCCAATGTTAATTATAAAGTAAATGAATGTTTCTAATATCATATTTTTATTTTACCAATCTGAACAAATTATTCTTATAAGTTTCTAAATTAAATATATCAAACCATATATTTCTTCATTGCTTCATGTGTTCATTAAAAAGTTTTTTGTTGAATGCTAATATATGCTAAATGCTGTGTTAGGCCATCTGTAACAGAGTGAACAGTTGTAGATGTTTGTTCTATCATCAATTAATTTTACACTCTAAGAGATGATAAAAGCACATTTTTATGATTGTGCTATTAATTATAGTCTATGATTTAACATAGCCTTTGCTGTTTGTGTAGTGCAGTTTCATGGATTTTTAAAAAATTTTGTTCTATTACCGTATTTGCAAGCTATTATTTCCCCTTGTACCTGCCTTCATATATTTATATATTTAGATACATACATATATAAATATATCAGTGCCGTTAATTACCTTTCCAATGCTACCATCACCATTGTTCATTACCAAAACATTTCTATCTTTTCAAATAGGAGCTCTGTACATTCTAAACCTTAACTCCCTATTCCTTATTCCCACCCTGTCACGTAATGTATATTCTAGATTGTGACTCTATGAAGTTGGCTTATTGTAATTATTTTGTGTCAATGAGATGATGAAATATCTGTCCTTTTAGGTTTGGCTTATGATGTCTTCAAGGTTTATCCATGCTGTCACATCTATCAGAATTTCATTTATTTTTATGCCTGAATAATATTCCAATGTATGTATATACCACTGTTTTAGATTGGGAATTTTTAGTGTAAAAACTTACAGTTCTGAGGCCACGAAAATATCCAAATCAAGGCATCCGCAGTCAATGCTTTCTCCCCAAAGACTGGCGACCAACGATGGTGAACTTCTCTATCACACGGTAAGACGTGGCATGGTCTTCAGGTCTCTCCCATCTCTCCCGGGTTTCATTGCTTCCAGTTTATGACATTACATGGCTTCCTCCTGAGCTTGCTCATCATTTTCTCTGTCTTCTGCTTTTTCTCTCCAAGCTTCTTTGTCTTTTAGCCTCAGTTTTATTTCTTTCTCTCTGCATTTCATCCTCTTATAAAGGACTCCAGTAAGGGGCATGCCTCAACTGAGATAAACTAATCAAAAGTTCCCACTTGTGATAGGTTTACAGCCAAAGGAGTGGATTAGTCCATAAAGCCTCCCTACATCACAACCAAATTTTGTTTACTCTTTCATTGACTGATGAACACTTCCATCCTTTGGCAGTTGTGAATAAAACCACTGTGACCATCAATGTGAAGATATCTGAAGAACAAATTTTTAAAACCTCATTAGACAGCATACAGCATACAAAAAAAATAAATAAACCTCATTAGAAATTAGATGCAAATAAAATAAGTCATTCAATAACATATTCCTTCCTTTGTATAGGGAAAGCATTAATGTAACTTGTTATTTTGAATAAATGCATTTAAAATTAAAACTAGAGTTAAAACTTATGTTCTTAGACAGTAGCTAGAATTTTAACGTTTGCATGTCAGAAATTATAAGCATCAACTCATAAAACTTTTACGTATAACTCTGTATGGGTTTGATTGTTTCTCTAAAAATGATATGTTCATGTCTTAACCCCTGATCTCATGAATTTGTTCATATTTGAAAACACGTTCTTTTAAGAACCTGTGATTACTTAAAATGAATCTAAGCTCTATTAGTGTGGATCCTAAACCACTATGGCTAGTGTTCTCCTAAAAAGAGCAAAATTTGGACAGAGACAGAAAGACACAAGGGGCATGCAGGAAAGGGTTGAAGTGATACAGCTGCAAAGTAAGGAGCAAACATGGCTCTGCCAACACCTTAATTTCACACTTCTGGTCAACAGAACTGTGAATCAACACATTCCATTTCTTTAAGCCACTCATTTATGGTACTCAATTACAGGAGCCCCAGGAAGCTAAAACAAACTGTACTTTTGAGCAATCTTGGTGTTCAAATACGTTTTCATCATATTGCTTGTTGTTGAACATTCAAGAAAATTATTTATAACATTCAAGAAAATTATTTATGTCTATGTTCAGGAATACTTGAATTGTTTCAATTCAAAGGGACAAATATTGTAAAACATGTTCATTATTCCTATTCAGAAGCTGTGGTGACCAAGCCTTTTCACTTTTTATTTTCTTCCTTTTCTCTTTATTCATCAAGTTAGACTACAGAATGATCCATTTTAGATAATCAGAAATGATTATTATGTGTCAAAACTTGATTGGGTCCTCCAGTTTGAGGGAAAGGAAAAGCTCAGTGATAAGCTTCTAAAGTTATTACCTTAGAAAATCAATTATCTTCTCTGAGGGAACAGTAGTGAACTGCTTTCTGGAAAGAAGGAAGAGAAAAGCAGAGAGAGAGGATTAATGGAGCAGTTAGTACAGTATTGATTAGGTCTCAAAACTAGCAAATTCAAGTCTGGATATTGCTAAAAAAGGAACAAAAGTCAATTTACCCAAATGATAGTTTAATAACTATTTGATGAGAAAAACTTCAAGACATTGCATCATATTATGTGGTATAGGGTCAAATAAGCTGGATAATCAGACACACAAGGACACATGAATATATACCCAAGTAGAAAATAAATGAGAGAGATTCCAATGAAGGCACTTAGTTTTATTTTTCAGATTTTCTTCTTGACGATGTGCTAATCATCAGGTCAAATATTAGCAAGTCATAACATCCCTGTTAGGTACTTTAGTAGCATAACAGGGACAAAAAGATTCTTATAATTTATCTAGACTTTATAGTATTAAGATTTTCAGATCTATAGTATGGAATTTATTCCCAGAGGGGATAAAAAAATATATACACTCCCCCCAGAAAAAAGAGCAATTTTGCTATATCTTAAACTTTTTCCCTACTTTAAAGATTTCCAACAGAAAGAATGGGGAATTTAGATATACTTAGGGTTTAAACTAATTTCCGCTAGCAAAAACATCAAGTATGGCAAAAATTAACTAACTAAACCTTTAAAACTTCCTTACATCCAAAAAATACTAAACTAAAAGCAAATAATTAAAAAATTAATGTGGATGTGTGTATGTGGGTGATGGGTGCTATTTGTAGTACATGTGATGGACAAACATCATATAATGAGTATAAAATGAAATCATTTTTGAGTGAATAAAATAAAATATAAGCACATAAACATAACTCAAGAAGTTGTTTACAGCGATCAAATGTATAGAGAGGCACTAGAGTTTACAATATAGCTTTTTTGAAAAAAAACTTTTGTTTATCATTTTAATTTAAAATTTTAATATGGATGCAATGAAAGTTTAGGTCACTTTTGTTTTTAAAACCTTTGTTTGATTCCAAGGGTATCTTAATTTATATCCCTTTTCTTTCAATGTTAAGGACCCTTTCATTAAGTTTTACTTGCACATCATATTCCTAGGACTTGATAAAAATAATTGTCAAGTATGACTGAAAATGAATAGTTGCATTTCACATTATACCAATGTAGTGCCTAGATGGGTATGGTGTTTATTTAAAAATAATATACTGCTACTGTTAGTTACATGCCAGCTTGATAAATTAGTTGTATAAAATTTAGTATGGCTTCCAGCATTTTACTTTGACTTGTTTCTATTTGAGATTGCTTTGCTAATCAATAATATTCACTATCATTTTACTTTACATATTATCAAATAAAAGACTAAAGCTGTATAGATAGATGTACTGCGAGGAGTTAGTACCATAGTCACATTTGTATTTGCAGACCTTTGAAACAAATCCCTATTTAATTTTTGAACTATAACCTCTTCATTGATAAATTGGTACAACTTCACATAAGCCAGTGCCATGATAAAGAGTCATGCCAGCAAATGTACTGTTTAGAAGTTATTTCAAAATAAACCATCTTGCTACATGTTCTGCAATTATCCTAAGTGAAGAGAATACACAACGTAATAACAAAACAAGAAATGAAGAAAAAGTTACAAGCAGTATGTCTCATATATTTCTGAACTTAAGCAGTTTTAACTAGAAATTTTCTTCTTTATCTCTTAGTATTATATTGGTATGATCAGACACATGCTAATTACATTTTCTTAAATAAAGCATTATTGGGAGAGATATAAAATTACAGAAAATTCAACGGAATATCTATATTAAGCAACTTTAAGTACTCAAGTGAATAAATTAATTAGCTTCCTTCACACTTAATTCATTAGCTTTTACTTAATAAAGAATGATTTTTGTTGTTCTTTGATCAAGCTTGATCACTAATCACAGTACAATTTTATTTTCTTTTGGTTGATTTATTGAACTTAAATGTTTACCTATCATCGAGATGGACTGAATAGAAAAGTAAAATGCAGAATGTAAAAAAGAATAATTAATTATAAGTTTCAACATAAGGTGATGGTCATTCTCATCCATACAAAAGGAATCAAATTTTGAAAAAAAAAAAGAATAAACGCCTACTTAAATCACTGAATAACCCAAAATTTGTACCATACCATAAGAATGGTAAGATAATTCAGAATACTTTAGAAAGCCATTAACATAGATCTGTTATACCTTTTGAGTATGGTTGGTTAAAGGGGCTCAAAATTTATTTACATAATGCTAAGTTCATATTGAATCCTGTTTTGTGTTTACTTTTTTCCTTTTGCGGTGGGTTTGTTTTGGTTTGTTTTTTCCTATTCTAGTGTTTGTTCATTCATTCAATAAATTTGCATTAAGCAAAACCTGGGTGTGGAATAGTGTATTAAGGTTTATTATAAAAATTTTGTAAAGAAAAAGGCATGCCATCTGATCACCAACTTTTAAAATACCAGTATAAATTGAAGGTACCAGAAACAAAGCAGATTTCCTTTAGTAGTGTTCATTTAGAAGGCCACTAAAAAATAACACAAAAATGATTATAAATCATACCTCACAGATTTAGCCAGTATCAATGTATTAAATAAAAGTTGAATATGAAAGTCATAGATTTGAGAGAAGTGGGTACAGTACAAAATTGAATTTCAATATAATGAGTTCAGAGTGATTGTGTAGCTATCATGTAGAAATACCATGAAGTTTCTGAATTGAAACTTTTTTTAAAAACATGCTATCCATTATGGTATATTTCCATTTGGGGATTGAATGTTATATGCTAGATAAGCAAATATTTGCTTTTTAAGTAGTTGGGATAGATTCAAAATTTACTAATTTAGAACTTGCAACATTCTTTCCAGTTGAATATATTTCTGCAATTATATTTCTATCAACAGATACAAAGAAAAATTGTTCCTGTCAATGGAGTTTTGGACCAGGCTTCCCATGTGCTTTGTCTCACACTCATTCATGTAATCATGTCTGCGTGTCTGTAAAAATATGGCTAAATGTATTCTACTAAGACAGATGGCTAGCCAAGATTATTTAATGAGTTTACTGAATTTATAGATAATTCTCCACTGAACATCAATCTGGCTAAATAAAAGATCTCTTTACTCTTAGGGCTTCACTTTTTTTTTAAATAACAGCAGTGTTTAAGGAGATAAAAATAAGAGCTAATTTTGATTTATTTAAATAGAAAATTGTATCCTCTTCTCAATTAAAAACATGTAGGGTAACAATAGAACTTGACAAATATTTATGTGTTAAATTATAAGTGGACCATCATAGATGCTCTATCAATGGAACAACTATTAACATCAGGCTATTTGCATTCTCAGAGCATGAAATAAAGTAAACACATAATGCACAATTCAGTGGTGCATAAAGTGTCGGAACAGGAGATCATATTTTGTATGTTAAGTGAGAATACCTCAAAGTAACTTTCAGAATCTTAATTAGAAATGCAAAGCAGAAAATTTGTATCTTTGTGTGTGTATGTGTATTTTTTAACACTATTATATTTTGCATTAAGAACTTGCACAGAGGTTATAAATTAAATAGAATGAGAAACAAATATATGTTTACAAAAATAGGAAAGGCTAAAATAATATATTTTTATAGCATGTTTACAAATAAAACTCATCACATGAATGTGAATTCTAAGAATAATAATTCCATTTTATTATTAATTCCAATTTTACATTTATTTATTAATTCCAATTTTATATAATAAAATTATAAAAGAACAAATTCAGAAACCAAATTTCAAATATTTTAGAAATCTTGAGCAATTTTGATAAATAGTAATAAATAAAATTAAATTATTACCTATATGAGAGCTGTTGCTGAAATTTTAAATATTTTGCAATGAAAAGCATAGAAATGAATAAATATTTTAAATTTGTCCTCTATTAGTATCTTTGACTTCATTTATTAAGCCAAAGCATAGAAAAGGTTGAATAATTGTTTATGTTATAAACATTTGAATACTAAAACTGAAGATTTAGTTTCTTATGGAAACCCAAATATTCCTCTTACAAAACTTCAAGAATTATTTAGCTAGAATAATTCAAAATTGTATTATTATAATTTTGTAAAAATAAAAAGGAAAACTAATCTAAAATAAGATAAAATGAAAATCTGACATTGTTAAAAAGAATAAAGTAGTTGCTAGTAGGGTTTGTATCCCAAGGAATTGATAGTTGGAATACTTGAAATATTTAGGCCAAAAACTCTACTTGGGATTAGAATTCATGAGAGCTTTGTGATAAAATTTTGCCAAGCAAAGAGTTTAAATAAGCATGCTTATAGTCATGTAGGGGGAAAAGCCAAAAAAAAAAAAATGTCAAACTGAAGAGTAGTCATGAAGGAATTGGGATTGTCAAGGGCAAAAAATGTGAACCAGGGAAAATGCAAGCTTCTATGAGGAATGAGGCAAAACATACATAGGTAATAAAATATAAAGCCAATTACTTCTTATAGAAGATAATAGAGTAAAATCTAGATTTGAAAGAAAGTTAACGAGTCCTCTGAATCTCACCTTTATTTTTGGTTAAATTTCTGTATTTGCTTCTAAGCATGTCTTTTGACATAATATCCTTTCATTCTTTTGGTATACATTCAATATAAATTTATCCCCAGGTTTTTTGTATGCATAGGAAAGATGTATCATAAATGTATCATCTGATGTTAGAAATGTAACTATCAAAGCCTAAGACTTCTTTAAGCCTGTTATTTGACCAGAGAAACCCATGGTTAGGAGTAGAAACATATTGTTTAGCTCTAGATTTTCAAGTGCTACTCATTCAAGTATGAATGGAGGCATAGCTTTATTCTCTAGGTGGAAAGCAGTGGTTTATATAATAGGGAACCATGGAGAATGTCAGTGCCAATTCAAAATTTCTGAGAGAGGTGATCACTACCATTTTATAGTGGGATAATAGTGTTATTTTTATTGAAAAAAATCTATTGGAAGCTGAGCTTTGGTGATTTAGTAAACTTATGTTTTTAAGGCAGTATTTCACCCTACTGGTTTTGAAGGCCAGAATGCGTCAATAAAAATAGAACAAAAGAACAAACGCTATTTTACCTACTTTTTAAAAAAATGTGTATGCCATTGTAAATTTTCCATACAGGCTTTGAAGTTATATATATGACTCTCCAGGGGAGCAGATTTTAGTACCTGGAATATATTTTGTTCCTGGTGATAAAGTTCAATTCAGTCATCATTGATTTCTGTAAGAAAAGGTACAATGAAAATCAGATGAATAGATTTGGGCCAAAGTAAAACAAGACTCTCCCATTCTATACTGAAATGTATTGGTTTTGTATGTCAGTCATTGGCATAGCTTAAATATGAAAGCATTAGCCAAACCATGCTTGGGTTTATGAAATGAAAGCTTTGCCTTAGGGTATAATAGAAGTAATGGCTTTCATTTAATAATGCAAGAAGTAGGGAAAACATTTAGAACTACAAAAAAATAAAATAAAATATAAACTCCCATGGAAATAACAAATTCTGTAAATTTTACGTTTAGCAAATACATTACTATTTAAATTTGAGAAAAGTTCATTTCATCCAGAGTGCTACAGTGTGATATAGAAGGAGAAAATCAAAGAAGTTCTGGCCATAATGACATTTCTTAGGATTAAAATATGAACAATATCAGATATATGATAAGAATATGTGCATTAATTGTAAATGCTGACCCATGTTTGCTATGGGTATAAAGATACATTCATAAATAAAGTTAATTGGAATAAATACAAATAGCCCATTGTAACTGGCTCCCCAAATATGTCATTTTACACTCACCTCTTTAACTATCCAAAAACCAATACTGCATTCATTAACATTGTATAAAGTCTAATTTTTTAGTTGTTAACTCCCTGGAAGAGTTAGTATGGAAATCAAATGTCGGAGTCAAGGAATTGTTGGCCCTGATAGTAATGAAGTTGAGAGATCTGCTAGTTACTGAAGACCTGGCACTTTCCACTCGTTTTTATTACAAATAAAGCTGGCCCTCCATAGCAGATTTTAAATGCCAAATGAAGCACTACCAGATGGTTGGGTCCTGAAGTTTCTTTAGAGCCAAAACCTCAGACTTGGAGAAGTAGTAAACTTTCCTCACATAAATATGAAGCTCGCATATAAAAAAAAAAAATGGCACTATCATGAACCATGTTTTGGGTTAAAAACAACACAATTCCTTTCCTCAAAGTCTTATAGTCTAAGGGACAACCTTCTACTTTACTGATTGAAAGTTAATTAAGGTTCTGATTTTAGTCAAAATACTTTGATTATAGGACCATTATGTAGCTACATCTGTCAGAAAATTGGGCTCAAATGTGGCAAGTTTCTTGAATTTATTTAGCCAGCTTTTAAGTAAGTATTCTTTTTGTAATCTGTCACACATAAACTATAGGGACTCATTCTTCATTTTCTACCTACAGAAATACCTATCTGCATGTAAGAAAACGAGATTCAGTTGGGCCATGTATATTGAATTTGACCAGATACAATTCTTGTTCTTTGATGAATAACTGCACAGGATGAGTTAACAATAGAAACCAAACTGGTTTAGAGCTGTATGTGTATACATACAAAAATAGATCCATGTTTTTTTTTCCCTTGAGATATTCTCCCAAGAGAATAAAAATGGGAATTTAGAACTTTGTGTGCTTCAGTTAACCAGATGAGAAATTCCTGGATGAAACTGTTACCTGCACTTAGAAATTATGTTCCATCATTGCAGTGGAGGTGGGATGGCAAGTACCTGCCCTATCTTGCTTATTATCATATTTCCAGTACTTATGACATTCTTTTTCATACAAAAGGCTTGAAAGATTTTTATTTAATGTTTAAATGAATGAGGGAAAGTCCAGAAACTGGTGTGGGGAGAAATCCAATCTGGAGAATGAGAGCCATGATATTCACAACACAGGGCTGGAAATGTAAGAATTTGGGGATCCTGCCAAACTATTGAACTCAAAGAGGTCTAAATGACTGAGAATGCAGTAGTTTTCCAAAGTGTAACAATCAAATCTGTATTAATTTCCTAGGGATGACATAACAAAGTACTACAAATTTGGTGGCTTAAAAGAGCACAAATGTAGGCACTTGTAATTTTGAAAGTCAGAAATCTGAAAGCAAGTGTAGGCTGGACCATGCTCTCTCTCTGTGCCTCTAGGAAAGACTCCCTCCTTGCCTCTTCCTAGCTTCTGGTGGTGGTTGGCATTCCTTGGCACTGTAGGGCTAATAGCTACCTAACTTCAATTCTTCGTCACTCTCTTTGCATGACCCTCCAGTGTTTGAGACTCTCTCTGTGTCATTCTCTTCTTATAAGGGTAACAGTCATATTGGATTATTGGAGGTTAGAATTTCAACATATCCTTTTGGGAGACACAAATCAATCCATTACAGGATGTCTGGGAATAGGCCATATCCAAAGATTGAGATAAGACTTTGGTGCACATCAAAAAGATCTTGCAGACTTAGCTCTCCTAGCAAGTGGAAATATATACTCAAATTCAGTATCAGAATCCTTATTTGCTAGAGGTTTTGTGAGTATAGTTTCCTGCGTAAGAAATTCACAGAATCGCCATTTACTTTCAGTGAAAGTCTGGGTGTGTGGTTTTATTTTTTATGTAATGCTAACATAAAGAAGATTAAATATAATAATATATGTGATCCAATTAAAACAATGCTTAGAAAACGGAAAATGTTTATTAGATACTATTATTATTACTATTATTAAAAGAAAGAATAGGTAGAAGTGGAGCATGAGAACAAGGCCAATAGAGATCAGTCATAATGAAATTAAATATCCATCATAAACAGATTATCACTATAGTACTTTAAATTCAGTACCAAGAAAAGGATCCAGTAATTGTGGTTTCACCTTGGTCACAAAGACAAGGCAGAAGTCCTTAGGTTAAAGGTGAATTATGAGAGCAGAACTGTAATAGCAACAATTTGAAATTTATAAATATATAAACATCAAGGTATTTAAAACTGCCTCTGGTTTTCTAAATTTGAGCAAATATGAAGCAAATAACACCAGCTGTGGATATTGAGAACCCAAAAGTTAGAGCTCCAGGCCAAGCATCAAATCAAGGAGAGGATAAAAGACTATGAAAGAGTACACATGCTTAATTTTATTCATAAACTGATATAGAAGATTGCATACTTTTAAAAATAGAGAACTATATTAATAATATTATTATTAAAGTAGTATATTAACCACATATATAAAAAAAGTGATCCTTGAGTCAACAAACAAACATGTTGATATGGATTTTTATCAATAATGAGATTTTTTTTTTAAGATAGACAAGCACCGGGAATCGAACCCGGGTCTCCAACATGACATGTGAGAACTCTGCCGCCGAGCCACCATTGCCCTACACACCTCATTGATTTTTAAATATAAATACCAGGGCAGGCAATAGTGATTATGTTAAAGCATAAATCTGATTTTTCTATGCTTTTGATATATTAACGTTCATAACATCAGAATAGCTCAAAATGAATTTTTAAGTTACACTTTTGTATTTCCATGATAGTATTTCAAGAAATAGCCTACTTGGAAAATCCTTACATCTTATAAAAATGCCAATTTTTCAATGTAAAATTTCACATGTAGAAGAACATCAATTACAATATCAATTACATGTATATCAAAATAATATTAGCATGAACAAAAGTGTTAGAAGAAAATGCGGTATCCAGAATACACTTTTTCTCATTGATCATCTATAAAATGGTACACTGTACAATATGCTTAAAAATGAGATTTTGAGATTTTGGAAGCTCAAAATATAAATAAAAGTGGTCAAGAAATTTCCTGGAAATTGCTAACCATTTTCATTGTTAAAGAAGAATAATTGTTTTATATGTGCTAAGCTAGGATTCCAATGAAATTTCTTTTTAGAAAACATACTACTGCAACTTTTGCCATAATTTCATTTTTTAATGCCCCACAAAGTTGTTGGTATCATTAAATACCATTTTTTAAGCCATTTTCATCAAACATCTAGGAACACAGAAACCATTAAATTTCTATTGAATTTTGACAGCCTGTTGGGGCATTGGTAATATTTTGCTTGATTGCCGCAAGATATTTTTGTAACACATAACAGAATGATGGTGAATCTAAAAATATATTTATAGAAAGGGAAATCAGTAAAGAAAATATTCATGCAGTGTCATTAACAATGTAACAAATTTGGTATGTAACAAAGTCTAAATAAATTAAAAATTATTTAGAAATCATGAGTATATTTTTGCCAGTATACCTCAACTGAATATTCAGAATGGAATAATGGCACAGTATAACATACCAGAATTACCAATTATAAGCAAAAAATTGTGGGTTACCATTTTTCTTCAAGTGATTTTGAAGTTCCTTGTTGTGTACGTTTACAAGTTATTTAAAGAAGATAGTGTACCAACTATTAAATATGTAAGAGGCTCTTTGTATCAAAGAATGTCTTTATAGTGTAAGGTGAGGATAACAGTACTAACCAGCAAGATTTAACTAACGACTGATTCTCTGAAATCTCTAAACACTGGTAACATTTTCAGTAGTGAAAAGATGCATTTTTGAAATTTACCCAAATAGATTTTTTTGACAGAAATTCTTAAAGAACTATCTAAAGTATGCCTTGAGGGCAAAAGCATTACTTACTTGCTATCAGTTATAAAAGTCCCCATGTCATTTTCTTACTAGAAGATACTGGAATTGGTGTGCATGCTTTAAAATCTGAGAAACGGGCAAAATTTCAGAGAATGTATCAATATACTTTAAATATTCATTACATGTTTCCTTTATAATATTTCTAGATCTGATGTTGAATGATATGTTTTAATTTCTAGTTATTAAATAAAAAAATGAGTGTACACAAAGCATGACAGATATTTGTGAGGATAGCAATGTAAATTCTGCTAGAGATATAGTTAAATAATTTAGCAATGAAAAGAGCTTCAGTTTGTGCTTCAATGAACTTGAGTCACCCTCATCATCATCACATCATTATCATCTTCATCATCATCACTACCACCATCATCATCATCAAATCTTCAAGGTCTTGAAGAGCGTGGTCCTTATGTTAGACAGCTTTTATTAGAGATAAAGGAAAGCACAGATTGTTAGTAGCATCAATTTCAACAATACCCTCTACATTGCAAAGTGAGTAAAATTATAACTTGCTTTTTTACCAAATTAACATGAACAGCTGTTTAGTAGCATATACACACAAAAATACAGCATAGTGACCACTGAAACAATCTAGCAGATTCCTGTCCTGAACAACTTCTGTTTCTGCCCTGAAAGTTCAAATTTTAGAAATGTTTCTACTAATAGCCTCAGTAACAAAATTGTAATAGTAATTGTCTTAAATTAATTTTTAAATTTATTCTTGCATCCCAACAATCAAATATACAATGTTGATTTAATGGATCATTGATTTTAGCTCTCATTCTTGGCACACTCTTTTAACAAGAGACATCATAATAAAATCTGCACCCCAGTTGTCTTTAAGTATTGTATCTCTTCCATGTTGATATTTAGTATCTATATAATTTTGGTAATTTGGATGATTTATTTTTAACGGGCAATGGGGATAATCAAAAACATGAACATATACAGAAAATCTTGGGTTCTTTAGTTCTTCATGGAAAAATATTACAAAATACCCAGAAATCACAAAGAAAAGATGTGAGTGTCATCTCCAATATTAAAACAAAGGTGAGAGAAAAGGTTGTGCTGGAAATCTGATTGCTTTCAAAGACACCAAAAGCTTGAAAATATGTGGAATGCTTGCATCAACTTAGCTAGAAATTATGGAGTTTATACTCAATGACTTTGTAAGTCACCTTGAATTGTTTTGATCAGAATAATTGTACATGAAATAAAACTAAGAGAAATTAAGTTGGATTTGTTTGTTTTATGTCTTATCTATCTCACTGACATTCAAGGAGAACAATTAGAAAAATCATTAATAATTAATATTGTTGATCTTCTCTAAACACAAATGTCTGTATTCAATATTGAATTGCAAGATGCTTTGAATTTGATATGCTCAAAGAACACATACTGCAGGAATTACTCATTCCTTCCATCCATTGGTAAACTGAAAGGAAATTGTTTGAGGTTTTAGCATAGAAAGAGCTATGTGGCCTACCACATAACATAACAAGGAATTAAATTATATCTCAATATTTACAAATAATGAAGAGTGCTTTTATGGGAAAGAAAAATCCTATATTACAGTGCATTTATCAATGTGAAAAAGAAAATAAATGAAACAAAATTACCAAATATATTTATTTGCAAATAGATTTTGGTCATGCTTGGTTCATGCTCTTCATGAGTCTATCAAGTCATTTTCTGACTTTTTTTTTTATCTCTTTAGATAAACTTTGTGCTCTAGTTTGCTAGCTGCCAGGATGCAATATACCAGGAATAGAATGGCTTTTAAAAAAGGAATTTAATAAGTTGCTAGTTTACAGTTCTAAGGCTGAGAAAATGTCCCAATTAAAACAAGTTTATAGAAATGTCCAATCTAAGGCATCCAAGGAAAGACACCTTGATCAAAGAAGTGCCGATAAACTTAAGGATTTCTCTCTCAAGTGGAAAGGCACATGGCGAACCTGGTCAGGATTTCTCTCTCATCTAAAAAGACATGTGGCAAACACGGCATCATCTGCTAGCTTTCTTTCCTGGCTTCCTGTTTCATGAAGCTCCCCGGGAGGCATTTTCCTTCTTCATCTCCAAAGCTTGCTAGCTAGTGGAGTCTCTGCTTCTTGTGGCTATGTTGTTCTGCTCTCTCAGAATCTCCAAAATGTTTCCTGTTTTATAGGATTCCAGTAAACTAATCAAGACCCAGTTTAACAACCATTCTTGATTGAGTCACATCTCTAGAGAGATAACCCAATCACAGTTTCAAACATACAGTACTGAATAAGGATTAGAAGAAATGGCTGCCTTCACAAAATGAGATTAAGATTAAAACATGGCTTTTCTAGGTACATACATGCTTTCAAATTGGCACACTTTGTTTCCTTGCCATAGGTTGTTTGATCTGCCTTTAGTGATTAAGTGATTCACACACCCATAGACACACACAATATCCCACGAATTGGTACCTCTCAACTTCAAAGAACACTCTTTTAGAATGTAAACATTCTTAGTGTTTAGACATTTTCTTTATCACAATAATAGCAATATATGTGTAAACAAAATAAGAATAAACAAAATAAAAAGGAAAAATAGAAATAAGTACCAAATGGCTGGTAAGAGAAATGGGAGCTAAAGTTGATTTTGTGATAAGAATAAGGTATTGTTTCCTTTTTCATTTGCTGCTTATATTTTTAATAATGCAGTTTAGGAGAAATGGGAAACTGCGAGAGGGACACTATAATCATGGAATCTCACTCTGGCACTTCCTAATGGTAAGGATTTGCGAACTGGGAGAAAGAAGGATGACAGATCTTGACATGTGCATAAGACCAAAGAAAGGGTCTACACAGATCGTGTATACGGATTGTGTTTAGTCAGTTCAATGTATTCTAAAATGCTGAGTTAGACAATGGAGCTAAACTTTTATAAACTTCATTCGAAGAGAAATTTTACTTTCTGTACAAATGGGAAGGAGGAAGGGGAGTTGACTCTACCAATTCCCCAGGAAAATAATAGAGTTTTTAGGCTTTGATAACTTTCTCTCCTTTCCAGATTTCATTTATGAAAGACAAAGACAGGAAGACATAGTGGTCTGATTTCATTCTGGAATAGACTTTGATGCTATTTAATGATTTGAACCGATATCTTTATAAACAGCACAATAGCACCAACAGATCAAAAGGTAAAATTACCTGAAATTCTGATGTTATTTTCAGAGAGCAATGAAAGGAAAGCACATTTGCAAGAATAAGATAGTAGTTTTGCCTTGATCTCAGCTGTATAAATCCTAACTGCTGCACACACCCATAAATCATCAAATTACAGTAGCCGGATCTGGCATTTGAGTAGCATGGGTGATTTGCATTAAAAATCTGTCAATTTAAAATGCAATAAAAACAAAAAAAAAATCAATAATAATACATTTAAATTCCACCTGCCATCACAGCAGAGCAATAGCAATCAGTCATATTTACCAAGCCTACATATGTGGTAATCCTCCTGATCCCTATATAATTACTAGCTTTGCCTCTTGAGTTATCAACAGCTCTCATGGCTTATTGCCTCATACTTGGTTAATAAGTGCCTGCAATCAATAATCTTGCCACAGAATAAGAGGCAACCAGCCAGCCAGGCCCAGGGTGTAAATGCCTCAAAAGTGATCATTACATCAGTGTGAATGACAAGGAGGTGGCTATGCTAATGGGAGAGGCATGCGGTAAAGGTAATTTAGAAAATCGGCTTATTGGAATGTGGGTATTTTACCATGGTTGGTGATGTTTCAGCTATGGAGAATAGTTACCCTTAAAAACACATCTTCAAACCCATTTCAGAGGTGCTTTTATAAGAGTTGTCATCTCCAACAGCTGTCTTCTGTATCTTGCTATCAATATAACACATTCAATTTGCCTGAAGTGCTTTTTGTGTGTGACTAGTAGAACAGAGAGTTACTTCCTAATTCACATGGTATTTGTTGAACAACACAATTTTATATGCAAATGTGAATATTAGTAACACTTTGATGACACCAGTTTAGGGACCAATTGTAGTTGTCAAAAATATTTCAAAACCCCTATTAGCACCATTCACTTGAAACAAACTTGATAATCTCAGTAGAGAAAATGTGTTGTATAGATTAGCAGCATCATATTGCTTATTTTATTCAGTCCATTAAATTATAGATTCCCACATTTTTGCAAAAGGGACCACTGGAAATGGCATCTTCAGGACAAATTCATTTCATTTTTAACCCAAAAATATTATCTTAGTTTGTTATTGTCATTATTTAAAATTCATCATTTATCTACAATTTAAGAGACTTTATAAAATATATATTAAAGCACAGCCTTTGTTCCCAAGACTCTGTTTTAAATAGATAACACAGGAAAGTAATCACTAAGTCTTGGAAGTGCATATTATATTAGTTCTTACTTAGAAGTAAAATTACAGATCTACTGAATTACGTTCTAAATGGAATTTAGCATAGTTCAATATTGTAATGTGTGCCAGATGGCAAAGTAGGAGAAAGCGCCCCAAATATCGGATGGGAATTCTTTTGGGGTGCACCAGAGACAAGGAGTCTTTTACTGGTCTGCACTAAGGATCTCCTCAGGACTATAGTGAGGGCTTCACAGAGGAAAAACTAAATATCATAAACATAAAATTTTTATGTTGTCAGGACATGAAGGGTGGAAGAGTGGAATCAAGTTTCACCACCATATTGAACTAAGAATATAAAGACAAGCAGTTACTATTACAGAGTGATATCAGAACCATAGAGTTCATTAAAGTAAACAAAATCTTCAGTGTTTTCTAGAATAGAAAACAGTAGTTTCTTTCTTTTTGTTGTTGCGGTGGTTTGAATTGTGTTCTCCATGTGGGCATACTATTAATCAGGGCCTGCATTCTGGTTGGTGTGGGCCTGTTGTAAACAGCACCTTTTGAAGATGCTACTTTAGCTAAGGTGTGGTCCAACTGAGTAAGGCTAGTCTTTAATTTCGATGATTGGAGCTATTTGTAAGCAAAGTGAAAGTTAGATGGGGAGAGAAGCCATGGGTGGTAGCCAGAAGCTGGAAGTCAACAGAACCTGGACGAAAAAGGAGAGGATGCTACCATGTGCATTGTCATGTGACAGAAAAGCAAAGGACCAAGGATCATCGGCAACCATCCCCAGAATACTGCTTCTGAGAGAAAGTCCTACCTTGCTGAGGTCTCCATTTTGGACTTCTAGTCTCAAAATCGTGAACCAACAAATCACTGTTGCTTAAGCCAATCCTTTGTACGGCATGTGTTTTAGGCACTAGGGTATTAAAAGTTATCATAATTCTTCAAAGTTCTCACTTGCATTCTCTTTTAGGACTTTTGGGGAAGCAAGGAAGGTGAAATTGATGAGGCTATGAGGTCCTTCTTTTGTGGGGAAGAGGGAATTGCTGTATGGGCAATGAGTGGAAAGGAAAATAATTTTCTAGTGTTTGCTATATGGAATTTGGAATGCATAGGAAATTATTTGGGGTGAATATCGGACTCAGATTTAAAAAGAAAGATACATATTTGCTCTCAGAAACAGAGTAAACCTAACAAAGCAAAATGTATTTTGATGGCTTGTAACAATTAACTTTCTACATGTCCTATCCTAGGATATCTCTAGTTTGATTATTTACCAATATTTCAAACTAAAATTTCCTAGTACTAAATTTTTGTCTGTTCTCTTTCCCTTGTTATTTATTAACAAAAATTAGAACAAAATGGTATTTTTCACCTCTGGCTCTCAGGAAAATATTATAGTTCATTTCTGGCTCTTTTATTATCCAAACTGTACATAACTAGAAATCTGTATTTGTTCAAACTATGGTCCAAGTAATATATGTAATGTCTATAAGTTCTCTATTAGAATTTGTTTCTTTAAATTTTGTGTTTAAATGTTAATCATGAACTGAAAGAAAAATAATTTAAGCATAGTTAGAATTATCTGTACGATCACCTTCTAACCAATATTATAAAAAAAAAATCTCAGTGACAATATTTGGGTTTGCATGGTCAATTTTATTGGCACTAAGCCATGCCATTTTAATTTTCCTGAGCTAATGATTAGAGCATTGAGTTAAATATTGTACCTATGTGGTGGATTCAGTCACAGTGAATGTAAAACAATGCCCTATACAGAGTATGATATGAACAAAGGTTTAGTAATGGTTCAGATGAAGAAAAGAGGTGAGAGAATGGAATTTCACATGCCACACATTCATAGAAGCCTCAAGAATTAGAAATAACCCATGCTGAAATTCTCAAGCAGCAGTGGATTTCAAACAAGCAACTTTCAATACATCAATGTTCTTAATTTAATGATTTTTATATTTATTTTCAACTTTTTAAAATTTTTGATTTGATATACTGTACCATAAAAACTGTAAGTACCATCTTTTATAAGTGTACATTTTATACATATAGGCAACATTGTAAGAAATAACTTAAGCAAACAGTGGAGGTTCACCTATTAGGTTTGAGAAAGAGTGCTTTGAAAATAATATTGAGTGTATTAAGAGTATGTGTTTATTACACCTTACAAAAGACCTAAAGTTTTTCAAGATGTTTAACCACTCTATCTTTTCAAAATTATCTCCCACTAGGAAATTTCATGAGAACTTTGATGAATACAGATTCATTGTTTCTTTAAGACATCAGGCACATTTCCTGTCTTTGCGTCCATAGTCACTGCTTATTCCCTTGATTGGAATTTCCCAACCTCCCTAAGGTTTATGGGGCACTCTCCATTCCTGAATTATTCTAATATGTATGTTTTGGAAAATATTATTTGTCACCTAGAAAATTTTAATATATTTATCATTTTACATGTAAATATTCTGGGTCCTTAAAAAAAACTAAAATCTCCTTAAAAATGACTGCCGTGTAGTTAAGAATTTAACATTGCCTTAGAGAGAGTTTGCCTTCCCCCCTCTGCTTCTGGGAGGTAATTGTTAATCCCTTGGAATGTCATGCCTGATAGTAGTTACTCTTTTTGCCTGGGGGCCTTGGACTAGCCAGATAATAACACTGGGATTTGGGATGGGGGCTTTAAGACACTCCAATATAATGTCAGATGGGGGCTTTGGGTGGGTTTTCGAGTATCAGCTTAACCTCTGAGGGGCTAGAGACTTGATCAGCCACATGGGTAGTCAACCATGCTTATGCAATGGAGTCCCAATAAAATCTCTGGACACCAAGGTTTAGTTGAGCATTCTAGATTGGCCATACTACATGCAATTTGTCACACATAAATTCTAGAAAAGTCACGCTGCTCATGACTCCATTGGGAGAAGACAACAGAAGCTCTGTTTTTGGTACTTGTTCTGGAATCTGCCTTATGTGTTTCTTTCCTTGGTTAATTTTAACATGTATACTTTCTCTTAAACTGTAACCATTAAATATAACAGCTTTCAGTGATTAAGTCTTTCTAATTAATTACTGAATCTGAGAACAATCTTGTGGACCCTTGAGCTTGCATTGGTATGAGAGTGAAGGCAGTTTTGTGGTCTGTTCCCTCAAACTGTGTAGTTTGCTAACTTCATAGTTACAAATCCTGCAGATAGAGGATTCACCATAAACATTCGTTGATGCATATAGAATAAGAAAGCTAACCAGTGGTAATGCATGTCAAATCCCCATTAAAGAATTTTGTGTATGATAGGTTAAAGGAGGAGCATTTTGGTGAATGAGAGCAGGACATCCATGCAAGGTCCATCGTTACCTTCGTTTCCTTACTTAATACATTATTCAGTGCCCGTACCATTAAAGACATATCCTGTTTTCCAGTTTCACTCTTTTCTTTCATACTGCTTATGTTGGTTGTCAAAACCTAAAAGGTAAATTGGAACATAACTAATTATGTTATCATCGTTATCAGAGACGGAGTCTTTAAAGATATCTTTTTTTTTTTTCCTTTTTCTTTGTGGGGGAGGTTCATGGTTTCGGGAATCGACCCTGGGTCTCCTGCGTGGAAGGTGAGCATTCTTCCATGAACCCTCTAAAGACATCTTAAATCCAAAAATACTCCAGAGATGATATTTTCTCACAATTTTTCTGGGACCCTTATGGCAAACATTCTTTGCCAAGCCCAGCAAACAAACAAGCAAACAAAAAAACAGGAGTTTTTCTAGTGTTGCAAGTATTATTTTAGTGAAGATTTAAATTTGTTGCAAATTGTACAAATGTCATATAATTATTTTAGAGAACTAACACATAGGGGAAAATGTAAAAAATGCATTTTTTTTTTAATTTGCCAAAGTAAAGGGACATTTTTTGGAGACTGCAAAATGGCCAGGGTTCAGACTACTGTGTGAATAATTGAATAAAAGAATTAATGATTCAAAGGTTGGATTAATTAAAAAAAGAAAAACTACATCATTATTGTGTACTATTAACTTTTTAATATATTTACTTTTAATTGTGTGTGTTTATGATTGTTTTATGTGTAAATGTTAATAAGAAATATTATAATGTAACATAAAGCATTGCAATGCAGTATAATATAATACAATGAAATAGAATAGAATATATAATAGAATATAATTTAGAACATATTTTAATTTGCTTTCCATTTAGCTTTATATCATGGGCATTTTACAAAAATATGAAATCATGTTTTCACCAAAAACATGATTTGATGGGTTAATAATAGTCTTT